>KZ506064.1:3970-17351 GCA_002844005.1 Limosa lapponica baueri
GGTAACGGGGGGGTTCCCTTCTCCCGGCTGCCCCGGGCCCCCGCCGCCCGCCCGCTCCGTATTTATAGGTGCAGCCGCGCCGCCGAGCGCCCTGTGCAATAACACGGCAATCACGTGTGGGAAACGGGGAGCTGGAGGAAAACAAAAGCCCGGCCAGCAGCCCGGAGGAGGAGGAGGAGGAGGAGGGAGAAGGGTGGGTCTCGGCGAGCTCCCTCCTTTCAACCTCTCTTTTTTTTTTTTCCCTTTCACCCCCTTCCCTCCTCCTCCTCCTCCTCCTCTTTTTCCCTTCCTGGATGCGTGGGGGCGGGCGGAAGGTGGAGTCTGCGCCCGTAGTACACGGCACATGGCCCTCGGAGCCTGGCACCGGCAGCACCGGACCCCCGGGGGGCTGCCCGCCGTTACCCCTTCCCCACCGGGGCTGCTGGAGCCTTACCGGGCTGCAGCCGCGCCGTGGCAAGCGGCCCAGGGGCTGCCCCGTTGTGTTTCTCGGGAGGGGAGCGGCGGCGGCGGGGGGCTGCCCCCCGGGGATGCGCTTGGCTGCCGGCGGGGCGACCCCCGGTGCGGCGCGCCCAGGCTGCCCCAGCTCGCCCAGGCGGCTTGCGACAGTGTAAGGCGTGTGTGTAACGTCTCCCGAGTTCCCTAACCCACTAAAGCAAGCCCCCTCCCCAGCCTTTCCCTCAACCCCCTTCCCAGCCCTCCCCTCTCCCCTGCACCAGGTATTTAGTTTGCCCCCTCGTGTGTAGCCCAATTTCCAGAATTTGTGTATTCCCTGTCTTTTTCCAAAGAGATGGCTGTTGTGGAGCTGGCTGCTGGTCAGCAAGGCTCCCTCCTCCTGCTGCAGGGGAGGGCGAGCGGCCAGTCCCACCTCAGCATAAAGCTCCTTCGTTTCTTCATGACTTTATTTTGATCAACTCAACCGTGCTACAAGTGTTCTTGTCCTGTGATGATAATTTCATCAACAGCTTATGTAAGGGTTGGATAACACATACATACAAACAGCAGAACATATGGTTGTTGTGAGATAGCGACGTGTGCCTTCTTCATAAAGCATTACAATGACTAGTATTATATTCCAGTTATAGTTGGTGGATGATTTACAGTCATCCCAAACTGTCACAAATATTGTAGTGCCCCCTACAATTTTATCAAAAGTTTGCTAATCTGATAAAAAACCTAGATTGTTTGGTGAGAGAGGGGGACCTAATTGTATTGTTGGAGGAAGTTACAGACCCAGGCTTGTGTTCCTCTCAAAATCGACCTTTTGAGCATTTATTGACTTTAGAACCGAGCTCAGTGACTTGGATTGTTTTCTGAAAGTTTGGCCTTTACTGACACTGAGTGCCACAGAACTCAAACTTTCAGGGGCCAGGTCCCTGGAGTGGGCTTCTTACACGGTAAGAGTGCTGCATCCTGAACAGGAAGCGCTGAGCAAGGGAAGGGGAAATGATGGAGGATGTTTCCCAGATCACACCTTCTTAGAGGTAAGTGCTATTCTGAGATGGGCATTCTCATTTCAGACTGCTCTCTTGAGGTTTAAGCTGATGCTTGTCTTTCCTAAGAGAGGGCACTGGTTTGCCTGTCCCTGTGGCACGTCAGGAATGGATCATTTGGATGGGAAATGGATTGGCCTGAGTACAAGACTTGCCTCCCCAGAGGAGAGCCCATCTGGCATCTCCCACGTGCTGGGAGGATGCTGTGTACCCCTAAGGTTGCAAATTGTCTTTCTAACTTCTGTTTCGGCAAGGAAGTCCGAGGAATTGCACCTTCCTTTGACGGGGCAGGCGATGCCCATTTCTGATCGTCTGCTCCATCCCTGCAGTGGGAACCAGTCAGCTGTCTGGTGTTGGGGCAACCATGCACTCAGATGCCATGGGGGAGCTCCGTGCTCCTGTTGAGCCAGTACTGCTTTTAAAAGAATTCAGGACTTTTTGGAGGAGGGCTCTTGGGTCACAGAGAAGTGTCACAGTTCTGTAGCCTGATGGTCAGCGTGTTCCCTGGATGCTGACCTCTGGTCCGAGGGTTACAACCAGGTGGTAGATAGGTCATGAAACTCAGGCCTCCCACACTGTAGCAGAGTAAGTTGTACACTGGGATTTTTTTTTCCTCTTGCATTTCTGAGGGCAAGCAGCCACAGTGCGTGTTTTCCTCTGGAGCCTGAAAGCTTGCTATGGCAACTGAGTTCTGGAGCGTATTTTCCAAATCCAGCCTCTAGTGAGAGACAGGTCTGAGAAGGAGAACCACCACCAAAATGCCAGGTGGGGTTCCAGAGGCTGGTTTAACTTGGGACAATTGTTATGAGTGCAGAAGTGTGCATTCCTTTCACAAAATTACTCTTATGATGGGAAAAATCACTCTCTATTGTAAGTATTATTTTTAATAGACCCACAACTTCTGCTCTAGAGCTCCTCTAGGGCTGTCCCAGAGGAAAGTGTTACCCCCCGCTTTGTCTGTACTTGTGTCTAGATGCTTTTTGGCACCTCAGTTTTACAATACCGTCTCTGAGATCGGGAATGCTCATGTGAACGGTTGAGCTTGTTGAATCTCCTTGCATCAAAATTAGAGGGGTTGGGATAAACTGTAGGTGTTTGCTCGCGGGGCTCATTCAGCTGAGCTCACCTTGTCGCCCAGCGCAGCCTTGGCAAAGCGCGTGTCTGTGCTCACCAGCCTGACGACCTCGGTGGACCTGAGCTGATGCCCATGCTCTGACACGCACAGCCGCCTCTGGGGGTACCGTGTGTGCACAGACTGCCTCTTCCAACACTCGTGTCAAAGGTGGGTTAAAACATGCACGTGAGAATAAACCTGTTTGAGAAAGGCACATACAAGAAGAAAAGCAGGGCTTTTTCAGTCTGAAGTGGAGCTATTTCTGATAGCGAGTGGGGTACCGCAGTACAAAGATAATTGGCACGTTAGAAATACCAGGTTCTCTACATCTATTTATACGTTTAGTAGCAAATTTAAATGAATGTGCACAACCTAAGGTGAATGGTTTTTTTCCAGTTGCTTATGTCCTTTTGATCTGTGCTTAGCAAAACTATAGACGATTACATGTGCTATAGTAGTCCTGTCTGCTGGAGGATATGTGAAAATGTTAAACAAATTGACTTTGCCGGTTGAAACTTTTTTTCTTTGACAGTGAACCGGTGGTTGACTGGAGGAAATCGCAAAGTTGAAAAGAAAACCAAAAAGACACATTCTGGAAGCTTGCTTCTGTGACTGTTTTTTCAATCATTTCCCTCTCCAAGTTCTCTTCCAATCAACCAGCTCTACCCAAGTGCAGGCAAATGTTTTTATTTCAGAGGTCACAGCCTTATGTAAGCAGTTGGATGACAAGTGGTAATAGGAGTGGGAGAGCACGGTGGCTTTTTCACCCAGTGCACCAAGAGCTGGAAGAGAGACTCATCAGTCTTGGGTGTTTGGAGGCAACATGGAATTCGGGGGGGGAGGCCCATTAACACAGGTGAGGGGAGAGGCTGGCTGAGGAAGGTGGAGGGAGTTTGGACAAAAAATGAAAGCTCAGCAATTTGCGGCTGTGAGAAATGAGACGGGAGAAACGGTGCCTCTGCGTACCTGCCTTCAGAGGAAAGTTAATCTCAGCGTGGAAGCCTCACGTTGGCTTGGGTTTACTGTAACCAGCGTGAGGGCAGTCCTGCTGCAATGCAAGCGTGTGGCCAGCAGGACCTGAAGAGCCACCGACCTGGAGCTAAAAGCTGGGCTCCTGGAGCGGCTTGCCAGGTCAAGCTTAAAAATATCTTTGCAGGTGACTTGAAAACTTCACCTGGAATTTGAGTTAAAGTCAAGATTTGTATTATACCGAGGGTTAACCGCAGGAATAACCGGTCCTGAGTCACTGGCGTGAGTCACCAGGCCAGTTCTTGAGCGGCCTCAGCCCAGTGTTTGCCTGCTTTAGTGACAAAAACAAGTTTCTTATTGTCACTGATACTCGTTAGAGCTGCAGGACCGAGGCAGCTAGGGGAAGAAAATGTAAGTGCAATTGTCTCCTGTAATTTTGACAGGCTTGTTTTCTGACTGCCGGGATGAGTCAGGTGATGCTGCTATGCAAAGCTCAGCAAAGATGTGCTCTGGAGCTTCTGCGCTCCTGTGGTTGAGAACAGAGATCGTTAATACCGGTGCTCAGGGATATATCGCTGTCAGATCCCAACAGTGGGGCAGGCTTCCCCAAGCCTGTGAGCGGTGTTGCTGTGCAAGATTTTGGAGAAACAAGACGTGTACAATCTTTATAAATGCTTTTTTTCTTTCCTTCCCAGAGTCCATTTTCAGAAGAGAATCGCACTTCAAAAGAGGAAAGCAGTTGTAACATTGGAGAAAGACTTGGAATATGAATTTAATAATCCTGCTGCTTAGAAGGACTGTCTGGCAGAAAAAAAAAAAAAAGTAGAGGGAGTTTGAACACATTTCACTGCAAGCCATGGTTAAGAATGGAAATTGGATAAAGAGAGTACAAATTCTTTACTAAAGACTAATACTGCATCTGGATAGCAAGGCCTGTTTTGGTGCCAGGCCCTAACCTTCAGTCTGTTGTAAATTTATCCCGATTCTCAGAAATGCTAAGTACTTGTGCTTCCCGTTGGTGATTTTTCAGGATCCTGAGTGTTTTACTTGTTGAGGGCCGCATTTGCTAATTGAAACGTAAAAGCTTGACACCAATGTGAGTGTCACCTTGTTCGAAGAGCAGCGTTCCTTGGATATGCATGGGTCCACACTTGCCTCTTTATGAAGAACCTAACTTTGTTTGCTTGCATCGTTCCAGGGTAGGTGCCAAAACCAGCCAGTTAATGTAAAACCAAATTCATATACAGCAGTGGGAAGGTGGGAGAGACTTGTGACTGCTGAACATCATGGCTGGAGCAGTGTGGGTGACTGCGGGACAGGACATGCAGAAGCAGATGTCCTCAGCAAAGGTGAAACGGTGTCTCCACAGATCAGCTGAGGTGTAGACGGTCAGAGCACCCAACCTGCCAGTTATTTTGGATGTCAGAGGTGTGGCATGCATGGTGTTTGTGTGTGCCTTGAAAGGTTCCCTAGCTCTTCAGCAGGCTAGTAGCACACATGTGGGTGGTAGGGCCAATTTGATCACCGTTTGTCTCTTGGAGAAATTAGGGCAGTCCAGTTAAGTGATTAAAACTGAAATCTGTATCATCACTCCAGCTTACAGTTCCTTTAGGTGGGGCTGGTGGCAACAGCCATTTATTAAGAATACTTAACATTTTCCATTGCTAGATCCATGCTATATCCAATTTAGGCCAAACATTTCTTGGAAAACTTTGGTCAAAATGGTTATGCCAGCTCCAAGAGCAAGACCAAGAAAAACACATTGCTTCGCCCACAGTAGAAGTTCTTGTGACCTTTCCTTTGAAATACCCCAGCCTTCCCGTACTGAGACAAGAATTCAGGAGGTGGGCTTCTGTCTCCAAGGTAGGGCTGGGGAAGGAGGAGGGGGTGCCCTTTCTGTCAAAATCCACCCACCTCTGTCCAGTTTTAAGCCTTTGAATCATAGCTCGCATATGCTAGCTGGGGACTTATTCCTACCTAGCAGCTGAAACTGCCAGGGAGGATGTTATCTTCATGGAGCAATCCTCAGCCTTCCGTATTTGCGGAACGGGCTGAGCACATGCAGTCCCCAGACCTACAGGAGCGTTGGGAGGGATGTTCCCAGCTGCTGGACCACGGGTGCAGAGCGGGCGAGCGGAGCAGGAGGAGGGAGCAGCCTGTTTGGATGTGGAGAGGGAAGGAGCTGCACGAGGAAAAGATCCCATCCTCAAGTCTGATGCATACACACGGCGGGGCTGAGGGCTTGCACATCCAACCTGAATTCCTCCTCACTTTTATTTTTGCACACTTGAATTTTTAAAGTTCATTGTTGAACTTAAGCTGGCTTTGAGGGTTTTTTTGTTGTTGCTGTCATCCTTTGTTTGCTCCACATACTATTGGATCCCTTAAAGGCCCACACTAAAATGGGAGCTCTGTTTTTCTGGGTGCTGCTAAAATGCTCTCCCATGCCCCAGTGAGCTTGCGGGATAACTAGACAAAACAAGGAAGGTGGCCATGTCACAACTGCAACTGGAATGTGGCTGTTGCTGGCTCCTACTGGAGTGATTAAATGGGAACAGGGCCACATAGCTCCTCCCTCCCTTGAAAAACAAAAACTGTGGGGACTTGTACAGAAAACAACCCCTGTCTGTGTTTGACCTTGTCTTGCCGCAGTTTTCTTCTGTGAAATCAGAATTATTTTTTTTTTGTTGCATCATAATAAGTTAACATAGGCATGAGGTTCAAAATGGAGTAGTCTTTGTTGAAACGAGGAATGAGCAAATGTCCTGTCTGGCTGGAAATCTCCATAAGCAGCAGCATAAATAAAAAGCAACTTGTCACTACAGTAGAACAGAACAACTGCTTGCTAAAAAGAGCTTTTTTAAGGTTTTCATTAAGTGACAGCTGTGATTTGTCCCGTTCTTTACCATTTTGAGACAATTTGGAACCAAGTACAGAATCACTGGACATTAAGATTTCAGAGGGAAGCCGGGAAGAACATCCGTCTTCATCATGGTGTCTGTTAATTTTTAATCACCTTGGGATAATTTTAAAACAGGCTGCAGGTTTCTGAAACATTCATGTGAGCGAGTCCTTCAGTTTGCTGGCTGCCTAGGGTAGGAAAATACTCCAGTTCACAAGACAGTCAGACCCGAGGAGCTGGGTGAGAGTGAAAACACTGTTGACACCTTCTCAGACGCAGTCTTCAATGAGTAAAAACATTAAATAAATAGCATCTGAAGTTCCCAGAGGGACGTGCAGGGAACATGGAGTGTTTCACTTCAGAGGCTCTCCTATGAGTTCAGCTCGGCTGGAAATGTTTAATATCCAAGAAAAAGAAAAAAAAAGTTCAAAGGATTCTTTTTTTTTTCTGCTCTTGAAAATATTAAATTCAGGGAGTGTGACTCCAAGGGGAATGAAGGAGGCAAATGGAAAACTTTTTGGCAGCGGGAGCTGGGGTTTTGCGTTCAGCTCAATGGCATTTTTCGGTCTGCGTGCAATGTGATATCCCGTGAGCACTGCGCTCGGTTCACTCTGAAACTTCAGGGAAGATTTTAGAGCCCTTTGAACTTCGGGAGATCCTCAGGGGGTAGTGCTCACCACAGGCCGGTGTGGAAAGCAGGCAGCCAGAGAGAAGAAGTAAAACCTGCGCCCACACCCTTGTGTCCTGTCACCTCAGGGCACCTGCATGAGGGTCCAGGGGGTCTGCAGCCATTTCTCCTTGCCCCCAGGACGGGGCACATGTCCTGCCTGGATCCTGCAAGCAACACTCCAGGGTAAATATTTGCCACCAGCAAATTTCCAGTATAATAATACCCAGCCAGGTCAGCTCTGCCTCTGTCCCAGGATGGACAGAAAAACTGGCACAAGTGACTGAGCTGCTGAGAAGGAAGGTGAAACGGCAGTGACCTTGGTAGGGGAGAGGTATGGAGTCAGCCTCAGCTGTGAGCTGTGTGGGAGGAGGATGGTGGGCTGCTCCTCTCCCCAAAAACCTCTGAGCTGCCAAAGGCTGTGCACCTCCGATGCTGGCGTGTACCCGGCTGGGGAGGTCTCATCATGGGCTGGGTAGGGTCACAGGCTTCCCACCACAGCCCTCCCGAGGTCTTTCACTGCAGCCCTGGGCTGTTGCCATGATGCTCAGATGGGGCTGCTGCCTGCACTCCCCAAATCCTCCTGCTTGCCTTCATATTGGGAGGGGAGGGAGTCCAGCCCCTGGTTCAAGGAACAGCAAATTCACCAGCAAGAGGAATGGCCAGGGGTGCTCCAGCTCTGCGCTGGCTGCCTACGGGGCAGGGGAGGGAGGGATGGAGGGAGGGATGGATGGATGGATGGATGGCTTCCTGCCATCAGGGGGGAAACCAGCAGCTCAGCCCTGCCCCAAGTAACCATAACTTGCCACATGTCTCACGTAATCTGATAGAAATTAAAACTGCTAAACATTGGTCTAAATAGGATAGATTTCTCCTCTGAAGGTTTTGGCAGGAAATTTTGGTAAGCAAATGGAAATAACATAAATGTAAAGACAATGCCCCGGTAAAGACAGATCCAAAGTCTTCTGCAGTCTTTGCTCAAACTGAATAGCACCTCAGTGTAATAATCTTCATGTTGAGATCAATGAGGCTGTTTAAATATATGAAGCCTTCAAGTGTAGAAGAAAGTAAGGGAAGAGAGATGGCATTTAAATCAAAAGACTAAAATTCAAGCCTCCTTGACCCCCAAGGAAAGGATAAATTCATTAAGCTATGAAGAAATAAGATCTGGAATGAGTCTGTCAGATCCATTCTAAAATTTATTACAAAATAAAACTTAGTTAGGGGCAAACTGAAAGAAATGTCAATGTAGCAGGACAGCATGTCTCCCCTAGCATGGCATTTGGTACATATTTGGTGCATCTGCAGGTGTCTCTGTTGGAAAGTTTGACATACAGGGAAGTCCTTCTTCCGAAGTCAAAATTAATGCATTTACTGCATTCATTGCAGTAATTTACTGCAATGTCTTTGGAGGTGGCTGGTTTTTGTGCCAGCTCCTCAGGGAAAAAAAAAAAGGAAATAGTTCAAATACACACTGAAAGGAATTAACAAGATTTTGGCTCGCTCTCTCTATATGAGCGTGTGTGTCTACATATGTGTGTGTATATATATGTATGTATTTTTCATTTTGCCTTGCAGGGATGTAATTCCAACTAGATATAATTGGACATAATACATACACTCAAACTAGAGCGGTAGAAGGAATACGCAGTAGAATTATTCTGCTGGCTGTTTTTGGAAATGTTGTAGCCATCTCCACGATGCCAGCGTGACCGTGTTCCTATGGGAACAAGCTGCCTCAAAGCAAGAGGCTTCTATAGCAAGAGTAGGTGAATTCTGGCTAAAAACTTGTGGCTTAGCACAAAACTAAATATTCTGTAAATACCAAGTATTTGGCAATATTCTGGTTAAATTCACTCATTCTCAAAACTAATTGGAAGAGTTCTTTTCTACTCTGCCAACGAGGCAAGATGCAATCAGCCACATTCAAACTATCGTTAGGACTAACGAGTAGATCCTCGGCAGTAAAAGCTTGTTCTCACCGTCCTTGCAACCGTGGTCTACTTCCCAGAGCCGCACCCTAAGGATGATACCCCTTTTGAAAAGCACCACGCTGCAGGAGTAATCCTGCTTTAATGGGACTACTGCTGGATTAAAGTACTGTTCTTTGTAAGGGAGCATATTAAGAACTGGCTTTGTATTAACATTCGCCTTAAATGCATATCTCCTCTGAAAAACAAGGTCTTGCATTGTATATTTTAAGAGTTTTATGTTGCCTTAATGTTGACTTGCAGCAGGAGCAATGATTACAGAAGAAAACTTTGGGACTTCAGAATTCTCTGGAATATGCCTTGGAAAGAAGGGATTCTGGGGAAGAAAAGCGTCAATCTGACCAGTCGGTCAGAGACCAGAGCTCTTTGAATCAATATTTTGAGTGTTCATTCCCTGAACTGAAGCTGATCAAATGTATCTGTTCTTTATTTTTAACTCCAAGCTGTTAAAATTGCCAGCGAAGTAGCCGTTATGCCCGTAAGTGATAGGAAGGAGGCAGAACTCAACCTGCGTTTTTTTGCCAGCAGGTAATGAATGAACAGACTGGAAGTTACGGGGAGGCTGGGACTCGAATTTCAAGGCAAGATTGTAAGTTGGGAGAAAATACATAGTTAAATGGAGTCAAACGTGTTGTACATCAAGGGTACAGATGTAAATGAAACCACAAGTGTGGTCCCATTATGTCCCATGATGGGACAAGTTTTCTAGTAGAAAGAAGTGAAACGAGGATGTCAGAGTTGTATCTTCCCGTCCTGGTCTTATCTCTCCTGTAACCACTGCTTAAATGTCTTCGCTAGCTCTGTTCTCAGTGCTGGTTCATCTGCATCTTGTCTCTTCTGCCATAGTCCTGGCTTCCCTCACTGACACTCTAACATCAGTACAACTCCCCTTGCACCTCACTTGAGGTGCAGAGGGTGGCCAGGGTGAGACATCCACATGCTAAAGGCAGAGCGACCATTTGTGTGTGCCATTTCCCCTGTCATCCTTAGGGTGGATGATTGCGAGGTAGTCCTAAGAAGAAATCCAAAAGGTGCCCAAGACACATTTAGATTTAAGGCACCTGTAAAAACCTCCAAGAAAAGGTCTTGGTGGTGGTATGGTAGGATTGACACTTGGTGTTGAGAAACTTGAAGCACATTTTAGAAGAGATCTGTTGCCTGCATTGGTTTATGCGGTTCTGGTGTTACGGGCCACCTTAGCAGCTCACAAGTTGCCACGAGGTCCCACCTCCCTGTACAGTTTCATCTGATTGCTTATTTTTGGGGGTAGAAAGTAGGCTTGTGACAAAAAGAAGTGAAGAGGAACAGGCTACAGAGAGGTTTAAAAATTGGAGAACTTCAGTTAGTGTTGAAATTCCTCTTTCCTATCTCTAGAAAATTTCCTGGTTTATATTTTGTGCCGCTCTAAACAGCAATGACATGTTGTTGCCTCTTCCTGGTTTTGTTCTTAAGAAGGTACAGGAATTTTAAACTGACTGACACCTAATCAGGATTTCAGTGGACCAAATATAATATCTGATAATATATCATGAGGCTTACTGTGCCCTTGGAAACAACCATTTGCAGTTTCTGCCTTTAGAACAACCCTTGTAGCTCACAGGAGAACCACACGGTGAAAACATGGGTGTGTTAATCCTTTGTAGGCTTGATAAGACGTGAATTTATTTGATTAGCCGTCTGCTGGTCTTGAGCCTTTAGTGTTTGCTTGCCAACCAGAACAAGACAGTTGAGGGATATGTTGCTTTTATTACTCTGTACAAAGCATACCCGGGCTGCAGAGAAAAGCAGGAGGAAGATGCCCTAAAGGTAAGAGGTTGACAAATGTAGGTAGGGTCATTTTTCCCAGACCTTCAAATGCTCTAATTCAATGTGCAATTGTTTCCGAAGTGGATATTTTTAAAGGACATCAAGCCAAGTAATTTTAGGCCAAATGTGTAGCTATTTAAAAAATATATTACAGAGCATTTGGAGAGACTTCCATGAACCATCGTTTTAGTTGTGCCCAAATCTGTGCAGTTTTGCCCCAATTCAGAGCCAGAGGACATCACGCGGGGAGGCAGGACACTGTAATGCTCAGTTCCGAACAGCCCAAGGGCCAAAGCTCTGAAAGGGGCAGATCATGTTCAAGGAGGAGCTTTCATTTCTCTCTCCCCTTTGAATATTCCCTTGCAAGTGTTACGAAATGTGAATGCAATATCCTTGTGTGGGTGAAACCTAGAAAGAGCAGCTCCCCACGGGAAACGGGCCAGCCCTGCTCTTCACCATTCGCAGGATAAACCCTGTTCCCTGCCAGGGTGCCCAGCTTTGAGTAGGGAGTTTCCTCTCCCCAGACAACAGCGGTGTGGGTCAGCGCTGCCCCGAGGGTGGGTGGTTTTAGACGGGAGGAGGCGCGCAGGTGGAAGAGAAATAGTTTGCAAGAGAAGCAGGGCTGCTTTTTCCCATGAACGCACCAGGATGGTGCTACGCCAAACCCCCTCGGCGTGGGGCTTGCTAGTTTTCCACCCACCATGTGGACAGAGAGCCTTTCCCTTGGACACGGATGTGTCCCTGACCTGGGCAGTGCTCCCTGCTCATCCCTCTGGCCTCCTGCAGCATCTCCTCGGGAAGCAGAGTGGCCCTGCGTGCACAGCGGAAGATTTCGGCTGGCTGTTTGAAGTCCATCAAAGCGATCTTTAACACAGTCTGACCGACCTAGAGGCTTTTTTTCTTTTGCATTAGCCACACGAGGAATAAAGCTCATCTGATGCAGGACATGGCAATGGTGTTTTAATCTTTGCTGGAGCACAGGTGCTTCAGCAGGACAGACTGCCAGAGGAACGTAATCTCTGCCCTCACTCTTCCTGACCAGGGCTGATGGAGCTGTTTTTCCAGTGAATTTCCAGCTAGGCTATTAAAATAAACTTCCCCCCAAAAGATTCTGCCTTGAAGCAGCCACCCTGCCTCTGTATATGCCTTCCTTCTATAAATCTCTGTGCTTTTGAATGAGGCTCTCCTCTTCAAAGGTTTGCCCTCTCAGCTGAAATTACCCGTGATGCAACCTGAGAGAGCACTAATACCTCACCTTAGTCGCACAAAATAACTATTTTAATGACTTAGAGGTGTCCTGCCCCTGTGATAATAAGTATCTGAATGTCACCCATCAGCTGTATCACAACCTGAAGTGAACTGGATGTTGTGCTGTGCCTTGTGCATATTTTGTCATTAAGTCACTAAGCAAGAGGGTTGGGGTTTGTCTGTTTTTATTTTGTTTTGTTTGTGTTTTAATCATCATTATTTGCAGCCAAATTCTAAAGTCCATGATTAGGGCCCCTACGGTCAAATTTCCTTTAACTCTTGCTAGTGGGGGGGAAAAATTGGGTGACGACCGGATGATCTGAACATAAGCAAACATAATCTGTTGTGGTGAACTCACGGGGGGATTAAAAAAAATATGATGATTCAAGGCAACAACATCCTCAACCTGAGATCATCATTTTCACAAAGGCAGGGGGTAACAGCTGTCTGTTGATCAGAAGATTATATCTTCCTGCTGTTACTGCCGTGACCCTAAATAAAACCTCTAATGCCAGCACAGCAGCATGACCGGGAAACTCAGCAATAGCAGGAATAAATCCCTCCCTGCTGCCTGGGGGGGGAGGGTGGGTTCTGTGGACAGGGTTGTCTTTCTGGAGCCTTATTTTCCCCGTTTAAATCCAAAACTTGGAAATTCAAATAATCTCCCTCCTACCACACACCCCTTTCTAAAATCACAGGTGAAAGGTCCCTGTCCTGTTGAAGATGTAATTGAAAGGAATATACAAATAGTATTTAATTCCAAGATTTTCCTGTATTTTGGTTAAAAACCTGCTGGATTCTGAAGCTTAGGTTATGCTAGATTTAAAAACACATGTCCATCCAAGAGCACAATATGAATGAATACAAGCATTAAATTCTGCTGACCATTCACTTGCAAATTTTTCCGCCACATGTGATTCCAGGACAAATATTGATTGAATAACCTCCGTGTGTGTGAAGTGTGGTCTGACACCCAGAGCGACCTTTCTCTTCCGTGTCTAATCACCAGAGATAGCTGTAAGCTTCCTTTTGTATCAAAAATCTTGTTTCATAACCCAGCTCCCCTGCTCTTTGGAACCTGAGTTTCTCCGTTTGTTTGTTCAGCCAGTTGAGGTCTGCTGGGATATTTCTCTGTTTGATTTGCTTGTTGGTTTTGTCACTGGCTGAAATGGCCCAGGGCTGGTTTGATTAAGG
>KZ506064.1:17391-38515 GCA_002844005.1 Limosa lapponica baueri
TGGAAGAGTTGGTGGAGGGTTTTGTTCTCCACCAGTCGGCCGGCATCGCTGCATGTGAGGTTGAGGTTTGCCTCACTGCCTGCTGCTTGTCCATCCAGGCAGGCAGCATGGCGTGCATGCACACACGTGGGCACCGAGAGTCTGCTGGGTCTCCAATAGGTTTTATCCTATGGACTCCCTTTTTATTTACTAAAGCACCAGCTGATGTTTTTAGATGCTGATTTTTCGGGATGCAAGGTGACTCTATCATGGGATCGAGTGCACCCTCAGCAAGTTTGCCAATGACACCAAGCTGTGTGGTGTGGTCCGTGCCAACCTCATGAGGTTCAACCAGGCCAAGTGCGTGGTCCTGCACCTGAGTCACGGCAGTCCCAAGTACAAATATGGGCTGGACTGAGAACAGGAGGACTTGTGGGTGCTGGTTGATGAGAAGCTCAACATGATTCAGCAATGTATGCTTGCAGCCCAGAAGGCCGACTGTATCCTGGGCTGCATCAAAAGAAGTGTGGCCAGCAGGTCAAGGGAGGGGATTCTGCCCCTCTACTCTGCTCTGGTGAGACCCCACCTGGAGTACTGTGTCCAGCTCTGGAGTCCTCAGCACAAGAAGGACATGGACCTGTTGAACGGGTCCAGCAGAGGGCCACAAAGGTGATCGGAGGGCTGGAGCACCTCTCCTGTGAGGACAGGCTGAGAGAGTTGGGGTTGTTCAGCCTGGAGAAGGAGACCAAGGAGAACTTATAGCAGCCTTCCAGTGTCTAAAGGGGGCTACAGGAAAAATAGGAAAGGACTCTCTATCAGGGAGTGGAATGATAGGACAAGGGGTAATGGTTTTAAACTGGAAGAAGGTAGATTTAGATTAGGTATTCGGAAGAAATTCTTTACTGTGAGGGTGGTGAGACACTGGAACAGGTTGCCCAGAGAAGTTGTGGATGCTGCTGCATCCCTGGAAGTGTTCAAGGCCAGACTGGATGGGGCTTTGAGCAACCAGGTCTAGTGGGAGGTGTCCCTGCCCATGGCAGGGGCGTTGGAACTTGATGATCTTTAAGGTCCCTTCCAACTCTAACCGTCCTGTGATTCTATGACACCTTTTCTTACAGAGATGCTGAGCCTCTAGGGCAGAGCATGTGTGTGTGTGAGTCAGGACCAGTGTTTGTCCAGTGCTGGCTCAGCCAAAGCTGGAGAAATGCAGAGTGCAGCAGAGCAAAAGAGTTTGAATGAGATGCAGTTTTTCTTACGGATGCCCTTTATTACAGGCAAATAAGAAAAGTATTATAATTTACCTTATAATTGCTTTTCATAAATGCAGAGCACAGCATACAAGGCTCCTATAGAGCTCATAGCACCCCAGTAGGCTTCCCATGGGAAAGCTGCAGGAGCACCGGGGCCCCTGCACACACCTCTCCATGTCCAGCCACTCTCCATGTCCTGGGGATGTGTGCTAGGAGCTACAGTGGTGGGACCCAGGGCCTGGATTTATTTGTCTGTCATTCGTGCCCTCAGCAAAACTACTAATGTCCAGGCCTCCAGCTCCCAGCAAGGACATGCGCGTTGTTGGAGCACACATTGCTCCCCTCTAGCCTAAGAAACATTTCTTCTCATGTTAGCCAACAATATTCATATTGGTTTCTCCTGAGATTATGATTCTTACTTCCATATATAAATAAATATACACACTATATATATATCAATAAATAAATACATACATATATATCCCTGCCCTCCGCTTCCCTTCTCTTCTCAGAGCCTGAGCAGTCCCCATGAGCGGACAGTAACTTTCCATCACAAATGCTTTTCCTGTGACTGGTTTTTGTTTTCGAAGCCTGCCACATGAAAACAGACATAATATTTTCATTTTGGTTGTCTATAAATAAATAGAAAGTTGGCTTCCAGAATGTGTCACTAGAGCAAATCAAGTTGTTCTACGATTACTACCTTTTTAAAAAATATTCTGATGATTTACATGCGGATAACCCCTACTTTAAAAAGTACTGTGATGATGAACCGAAATAGTGGTTGCTTACAGCAGCTTTCGGTTTTGGTTGGTATTTGCTCCATCAGGTATTCAGACCTCAAACCAATATGCTCACATTTTTTGTTAGATTCT
The DNA here is from genome assembly GCA_002844005.1 of Limosa lapponica baueri. NCBI lineage: Eukaryota > Metazoa > Chordata > Aves > Charadriiformes > Scolopacidae > Limosa > Limosa lapponica. The sequence continues at coordinate 19,496 of KZ506064.1, forward strand.
CTTAAAAGACCTGATTAAAACCAAATCTCAGTCTCCATAGCTCCAGGCCTGTGTCTGAAGCCACGCACGTGCCAAACGGAAGGGATGAAGGGCCGTAGGAATCCCTCTTCCTCCCCTTCCTGGCCTAACCCGGCCAGTAAAGGCTGGTGTGCAGACTTCAGCTGCCAGCAGAGCTTCCCTGGGGATTGCATCCTGCTCCTTCTCCTTGGTGTAACAGCAGAAGATTGCTTTCCCTGAGGAATTTTTCATGGAGACAGTCTATGCTTTTAACATTAGCTCTGCCGGCGGAAGGCAGCAGTGCCCCAGGTGTAGTGCTGGCAGTGTCGTTTGCAGGGAGGAAGCATGTCTCTTCCCTACTGCTGAACCCCATTGCGCCTCCTGAGATCATACTGGGACCTCCAGGTGGGTCAACATGGGCACCGTCAGCTTCTGTTGGCCTACTCCTTCTCCTTGGCTTCAAGTTGCTGTTGGGCACACAGCTCGTTCCCGTGCAAGGTGATCTGCTTAATGGAGATGGGACCTAAGACAAGACCTAGGAGAGACTTAACATCACCCGAAATCTGCATTTTGCCTGCCGTGAGCAAGCAGGCTCTGAGCTGGGACCCTTTGGCAAGGTGGCAGGATGCTCTCAACCCTTGGCGTCGGGTCCCACAGGGACGTTTTGCTCATTACTGTTTCCACTGGGATATCTGCTTATTTCACATGGGAACAAGCCTCCTTGCTTCATGGAGGGTGTGAGTAAGCTGTATGTCCAGACATAGCCTCAGGCACAGGAAATCTCCAAACTGCTGGAAGCTGGGATGCTCTGCTGCGGGAAGAACAGCATGCTGTACTTCACCCATGTCTTTTTCTATACTCTTTTTTAAGTCATAGCTGTGGTTTACTGGACCTCTGCTCCCAGTAGACGTGCTGCTCTTCCCATGGCTATCTTTCAGACATACGGACCAGACCTTGAAGCTGCCTTTCAGTTTTAAAATTCCAGTATGGGGGAAAGGGAAGCTTCCTGAGGGTCTGGCCCTCACTGAGGAGGACTGTCCATGCAGCATGCATGAATGCTTGGTGCGCTGATGCGGAACAGATCATGCCAGACCATTTTGTCGCCATTTTGTCACTGTATCGACTGCTCACTTTGACCAGTGTGTTTTCGCTGTTCATTTCCCTGGTCCGTGCTTTGGAAATCAGGCTGAATATTAGGTGGAGGCAAGAGAGATCCTTGCTCCTTTCTTTAAGACATGCATGGTCAGAAGGTTTTGCAGCTCAAGCATAGATGACCTGCTTCCACTGTGTCTTTTGCTTTCTTGGTGGGAGGACAGGGACATCACCTATGAAGCTTTGCCGTCTCCGCTCACTCGGACAGTGGACCGGTTGTTCCAAGCAGCATGGCAGCCAACCCAGCCAGGCATCCTGGCGTGTGCTGAGGCAACGTTTCCTCTTGATTCCATGTCTCAGGAATTTTAAAGGGAATTTTAATGGTTCTCAGGAATTTTAAAGGGTTTTAAAGCTTTCCATTGCTCTGCTTTTGCAAGAAGGTTCTTCCTGTGCTTGTTTATGGTTGTGATGCTCAAACAGATGCTTGTTTAGAAACAGGTCAGAATTCCCAGACTCATAGGAAATACTCTCTCTGCTTTGTTCTGCGCGGTTCCGTACCTGAAGCTAAGCGTGCAAACTGTCCCCATGAATAACCTGAGCCGTTCCCTCGTTCCTGGCTCTTCTTGCTCACGCTGAGAGCTCTCTCGCAGCATAAGCGGTTAGGAGACCATCTGTGCACGAGCTGGAGAAACCTAGGTAAATATTGCTGCTTTGGGGCTGTTATTTAGAAGGCGCTGGGCTAAATGATTCATTAGTGTGCTCAGCGCTGACGCTGAGAGGGTTCTTCTCAAGTTGGCTTTTATCACTGACACCTCCTTACGGGGTCTCGCTTACTGGAAATTTCCTAGTAACTGGATAGTGGGAGGGACCTGCAGCCCCAGGTCACGTAGCTGGTGACCTTGTGCTCGAAGCTGTGTAATCCCTCGCAGCATTACAGAATGAAACCCACAGGCACGGCCATCCTAGAGGCCTGGCCCGGCGCTAGTGAAATCCAATGGGAGAAGCTGCAGCCTCTGCACTAGTTGCAGCTCAAAGTTTCTCCCTCCGTGGTTTCTTTCTCTTAATTTTTTTGGGGGGTTGAGTTAGAGGTGCCAGCGCAGCAAGCAGAACTTCCCCCTGTACAGATCTCTGAGCAGCCACCAGCAGAGACTGGGTGGACCCCATGTGCCTGTAAGCCTTCCCTGGCTAAGGGAAACCCTTCATTTAGAAACCCCGATAGTCTAAAACTCATTTAATATCAGACTTTAGGTCACTTATTCATTCCCACTGCTTTCAGCAGAGCAGAGCCCCAGACACGGGGACTCTGTTTTGAGGTTCATGAAGCTTTATTTGTTGGGGGTTGTTGGAATCAGCAGCCCAACCGGCGAGGATAGCCTGTAGCCAGGCTGAGCACAAATTCCCAATAGGCACACACACAAAACCTGTACACATAGAATCATAGAATGGTTTAGGCTGGAATGGACCTTAAAGATCACCTAGCTCCAACCCCCCTGCCATGGGCAGGGACACCTCCCACTGGACCAGGCTGATTGAAGCCCCATCCAGGCTGGCCTCGAACACTCCCAGGGATGGGGCATCCACAACTTCTCTTGGCAACCTGTTCCAGTGTCTCACCACCCTTATAGTGAAGAATTTCTGTCTAGTATCTAATCTAAATCTCCCCTCTTTCAATTTAAAACCATTACCCTTCATCCTATCACTACAGATGGGAAATTGCTGAGGAAAATATTTTACCACAAGGAATTGTGGAGGAAAATACTTTACCAAAAGGAATGCAGATGATGGCCCTTGGCATCAAAGCCTCCTTTGCTTATTCTTAGGGTGGAGAAGAGCCTTAATGAAGTCTTGATGAGTGCAGTTGTGGAGAGGCTTACCAGTAAGCACCACTAACCCAAGACTCTCCCAGCTCAATGCTCTCCATTAATTAAGGCAGAAGATGGAGCAGATGAGACATACATGCAATTCCTTCCTCAGAAACGCGTAATACCTTTCAGGAGTCACTAAGAAAATACTCTGTGTCAATACCCAGAGAGTGAGGAATAAGAAGGGCTTTTTGACGCCCACCTCCCCCTTAAACAGTTAACTCTCTCAACACAGGCTTGAGAAGAACAGAGTCCTATTTCCGATGATTTCCTGTGCTTATCTATTATAGACCAAGAGAGAAGCAGAGGGAAGCGTGGCTAAAAACATATTCTTTATAACTTTTTATATTTCCCTTTTTCCTTGCTTAAGTGTCAAATTATTAGGACTAAACTTCAAAAGTCCCATTGGTTTGTCTGAAAGATTTGCCAAGCGTTTAACAATTCATTAGCAATTAATAGAGTGTATTTGGCAGGTTAGCAAACTCAAAAGTATTCAGTTGATACCCAGCAAGCAAAACACCTTAGAAACGCATATAAAGAGCACAGTGATTTCAGAGAGGGTTGTTATGATGAGTTTGAGTTTCTTGCCTGCTTCTATTAGACAGTAATGATATAAACTGAATTGCATTATGACAGAGTGAAATACTTCAACAACTCTAAGCCCAATTCTTTTAGATCTAATTTTGTGGAAAATTTTGGCTTTTTGTTCCAAAGTGGAACACTACTACAATTTGAGATACTGGCTATTCCACTCCATGGAGTAGAAATAGGAAATCAGCTTTTCTCATTTGCAAGCATCAGCGTCTTGGTTCTAATTATATTCATCCTTACACTCGTGTGATAGAGTATCTGTATTTTTGCAAACTGGTTTAGGTAAAAGAAAATTTGAATTAAAATAATTGCCTTTTCTAGGACATCTGTTCAACATTAAAAGAATATCAACTCATTATCTGATACACATTATCCAAGATAATGTTAGCATTTTTTTTTCATTTTATGCTTCTTTTCAATTGCAGCTTAAATTCCCAAGCTCTCTGAAATGGTGAGTCATTAGGAATGTCATTTCAAAGACTGTATTTAATCTCTTTATCTTTTCCCACAACTGATTTACCCAAGGGCACAAGTAAAGCACATGTAAGATTCCCAAAGGCCTCCAAATCGCCATTTATTTCTTATCTAGCCTTATTTCGTTCTCACTTTATTTAAAACCATTCTCATCTAGTTGGTATTCTTGACTGTGAGGGAATTGGTTGGCTTTAATCACCACATGGATTTGAGCTGATGACTGGATCTGAATTTTGTCTCCCCTGCTGCTTGTTTCACATGTGGCTGATCCGCAGCACAGTCTCCTGTCAAGTTCTGCTGTCTCTGGAGCACAGGCGTATAAAGGTCTTGTCTTTTCTATCGCTGTGGGTTTGTTTTTTTTTTAAAGCCTTCTCCACCTGAAACACTTGGCTAAGTATAAACAACATCAAGTAAGGTATTAAGTAAGTGAAAATGAATTAATTCAAAACAGTTATTAAAGTTGGTGAATCTCAAACATAAAAAAAAAGCAAAGACCCAACCGATCTCTGCTCTGAAGTGTAAAGTCCCAAGTAAGAACATCAAGGATGTTCTATGTAAACTACTCAGAAAGAAGGGAAAAAAAGGGACGTCTTCTCCCTGTATTTCCAAGTTGTGGTTAAAATGATATTTGTTCTGGAACAGTAGTTAAAATGTATTAATATGCATCATCATCGTGCGCAAGTGGTATCTTTGGAGAAGAAATGGGTGGTATAGAGGTAGACATGGGACTCTTCCTACCGTTATTTCTGGGGTTATTTTCCTCACTTTCCTTCTCTGAATATCTCATGCGTGTCACCAGATTGTATTTAAAACTTTGCTCATGCATTGGCTACTTCCAAGTGTAGCCACTTACTGATGTAGAAAGCACATACCAAATGTTACTGTTCTGATCTGGTACCATATTCTAGTTTGAGGATGCCTTCCCAATAAATATATATTTTTAGCTTACATCAGCTTTCCCGTCTGTAATGAAAAACTTTTCTCCCTTAGTTGACCTTAAGTTCCAACTAACTTTCCTAACAAGTTGCTAAAAAGGAGCCTTGGCTATAAATGAGACTGATTAGCCTTGTTGGTGGCTGCAGCTGGAATGCAGACAAAAAACAACCAAGGGCAAGCAGTCTTCAAACGTCCTTCTCCAAGTTCCTGCCAGGCAGGGTTATCTCCTACCACTGCCAAGCGTGGGAGACAGATGGTGCTGTCCTCGACTGGAGACTGCCTCTCTTCCCATTGAATGTGATGCCATACCTCCTCCCAGGCCCCTGGGTGCCACGGGGCTCTGCTGTGACGAAGCCTGCACCTCGAGCACCGTGCCCAGGATGCCAAATGTCTTGCCACGTGTATCCTAAAAGTATTCTAAAGAGGAGAAGCAGATTAAGAAGAGTTGGAGACAGAAGACACAATTGTAACCCAGGAAAAAATCTCACATTAATATGACCACTAAGGGGAGAAGTTTTCTTTTTTTTTTTGGACCGGAGTTTCCATTAATCAGCAGACAGACATCATCTTCCTCCTGCTTCATTAGGGACAAGCCATTCATCCTTTCTGCCTGAGAAAGGCAAAGTTCAAAGGCACAACTAATTAAAAGCAACTAATGACCAAGTTGGCCTTGCAGGCAGCGCAGGAAACACCGCTTGCCTGTGAACATTTTAACAACGGTCTGTCTGACTTCTGTGCTCCAAGCAGCCCAAGAAACGGTTTATGATCAAAGGCCTGCTTTTCAAGCGGAGATCTGTTTGCAGGTTGGACAGATAGTGCTCTGGATGTGCTAAACTTGCCATCAACTTGCCACCTTTATGTTTTTGGGAATGACACTAGGCCACCGACTTGAAGGCTGCGCCATCATTGGTACTTCCCCCCCATTCTCAACTTGTGAGTAGTGGCTTCATGTAAGAAAGTACACCAATACCTGGCTCATAAACATCGGTTTTACCCAATTGCCCCAGTCTCCTCGACAGACACTAACCCACTTCAGCTTACGGCTTTTGTCTGAAATTCCCTTTCTTCTTCACTGCTTACAGATGTGGAGAAGAACAACTCATCAAAGAACACCATCCACTCCCCTGACAGCGCAGCTGACCGCAATGGCAATGTGCTGCCAGGCCATAAAGAGTACAAAGATGTCCAATGCTAATTCTGAATGTAACAATCTTTCTGGTTATTTTTTTAGCAGACTTCTGTTTCCAGGCTTGCCTGGCTCCCTTTCTCCTTCCATTTTCTCTGGGAAAAAAAAATACATTATTACAAGAGTTTGCTAAAAATACAGGTAAGCCATAAATGGAAATTGCAATTAGGAATTATTGCAAGTAGAAATCTCTAACTGAATTTTTCTTACTCATTGCCTCTCTCAGCTGTTCCGTTTCTATTCTTGTTTCTAGATAGACTTTTTTTAATTGATCTCTTACTTGTCAAGATGAAGTTTGGTTCTCAATAGTGAAATATTTTTTCCTGACATTAGAACAGCTGGGCAAGAGATCTAAAATTTTAAAGGCAACTAAAGTCTTAAAAAAATGGCTTACAGAGGAAAAAAGGGTAGTTCTTACATTGTTTTACATACAAAAGCAGTTCCTTACTGTCCTCTAGTGGAGTAGAACTGTCCTCACAGACAGTAACCACCTTTCAAAAAACCAAAAGTGTGTATTGCTAAAATATTCAATTGCACATTGTTCACTCTTTTGTACCAAAAATCTCTGCAAGACGTCTCTTGTATTTGGCAGTTGAAATACTAATGAACTCTGAAGTAAGCAGAAGTTAGTATCAAATGGCAGAGTCTAAATAATGGCACACTCCAACGAGCGTTACAACTATAGATCTGTGGAGACAGGACACGTCATATATTTAGGGAAACAACTCTTAAGCTATTCCTAAGTTGGCAGATGCAGACCAAAACCTGGAGTACATCATCTTTTGAAGGGAAAAGTCGTAAGACAGTAAATATACTGTGAAATTTTTGCAATATGAAACATGAAGTATGGCCAGACTGAGGGACACCTATGGAAACACTGACACTTGCCCCTGGGATACTCTCCCAGTTTCCTGTAACGTAGACTTAAAAACTCCTAAGGCAGTGGTAGCATCTATAACAGATCCTTGATGACTTCTTTCCACCTTACGTTCCTTTTAACCTGCTCAAACTTTGTTGTATCCATAACATCCTGCAGCAGTTCCACAGCATAATTCAAGGTTCAGTTGGGTTATGTAGGAAGATGCTCCTTCCTGCCTGTAACTAAACCTGCTGCCCCTTAGTGAGCAACACCTCCTGTTTACCATTCCCACACTTCATGACTTTATTGGCATCTATCACACCCCTTCTTCTGTGTCTCCTTTTCAACTGGAATCTTACCTTCTGCTTTGCAAATGCCCTCCTTCTGCTCTATATTATTCACTGTGCAAGTAGAACCAGAATGTAACCAACCTCTCTACCAGCAGAACCTACTGCTGCTCCTATAACACTGCACTTGGAATTAAATGGTCCTATCCACCAAGTTTTTAAATACTTGTTTTTTACACACACATACACTATACATATATAAAAAAATACAATAGAAAATACAGATATATTTTGTAAATGTATATATATCAATAAAAGCATCTGTACTTTCCGTTCTTTTATTTTGGTTTAAGGCATTTAAATAGTTGCTTGCTTTATGATCTCTTTTTAAAGAGAATTCTCACTGATTGAGCCTAACTGATTGTAAGCTGCTTGAACATTTTATTCTATTCTAGAATGCTATTTTATTCTTAAGTATCTTACAGTGATCTTTGGCCTGCCTACCTATGTAAAAGCATTACCCTGCCTCTGTGATGCTGTATGCTTTTACTCTCCAAAGGCAAGTTTGAAACTATATCCTCTGCTATAAAAAATTTAAAATACGCCTGGAGAATCCTTCATAATCTAGTGGACAGCAATGGTCATCACCTAGGAGAACTCCGGGCATAGCTGTCATTCCAATTTAGAAATAACAATGCTGATCTATCAATAAATGAGACATAGATATACAAGCAGATCCAATTAAGAGAAAAGAATATCGGATATTCTAATTTAAACACTGAGGAAAACATGATGCTATACATTTAGCAGAAAAATTTAAGACAGACACTTAGACTACATGGTTTTGATACCTCCAAACTATTAACAGTAAGTACCTTTCATATTTAATGCAGCTTTATTACAAGCAGATATAACCATTATTACCAAAAGAGAAAGGCTATATAAAAAAATCCAGTGCAAAATAAAAGTACCCTATAAAATCTGCAAATGGAAATTCTGTTCCCATTGACAGGCATTTAGACCTTGCAAGAACAACTGATTTCAGTGACTTCAAAACAGTTACTCACTGACACGTTTAGACAGGATTTGCTGGAATTTTAACTGTTGACTTCAAAGAAAAAAAAATGGGAGACTCATTGTCTGACAGGTGCAAAAATTAATACAAAATGTATTAACACAACATGAAACAAACATACATTAAATAGTTTTGTTTCCTAGTACATCAGATTTTCAAATGAATTTTATAAAATTTACATATTTAATGAAATGATTTATCTATCATTGTGGAAAACACAATTCTGTATTTCAAGTTTATATTAACTATAAATATCTAAGAACAGGAAAGATACTCTTCAAGTTGGTCTGCCTTATTTCCCCATCCTTTATGTCTTCTGCTCTTTGCCTTTTGGAGAAAACATTACAGCATAAGGCTGCCGTCTTTTTGGACGCTGACAGGGAGCAAGATCCTCTTTAATATATCCTTAAAAAATAAGAACAAATCTGAGGTAAGAAACACAGTATAAAAACACGCATAACTTCAGTTTCATTTTTTGTTTACCCCCAAAAAATATCGTCTTTTTTTTTTTTTCTTTTATGGCAACTGATTCTCACTTGACAAAAAGTTAGAGATCCCAGGGTACAATATAATTAACGTAAACACTCAGCTGCTTTTTAGTAGATGACTATAGTAATGTAATACAGATTATACTGAAGAAGAGAATGGAAACTATGAATTGTTGACTAATAAAAAACACTTTGAAAAAAATGTATTTCTTAGTAATACACAGGAAACTTGTGTCACACAGGTACGTGTGTTTTGTGGGTCTAAATAGTACATCCCTCTGTTTTGAGGGCATTCTTATTTATTAAAGACTTGTCCATTTGAAAAAAGCCAAACATGAACCTATGGATCAAAACACACCTTGAAAGCTCTCTGATAAGTGAAGTGCATAGAAAATTTCTGTAACATGCTCAACTTAGCTATCACTGATAGTAAGCAGACACTTTATGCAAATCAGTTACAGCACCTGGCTTTTGTCAAACCCTTACTGTTTATCAGCACTAACATCCACTGAAGCGAGAGTAGCAGATTCCTATTTCATAGTTGGAAAATGCTGTCTACACAACCCAGTTACTTAAAAAACCAACATAAGCCACAATTGGTTCAAGACACCAATAAGAAGTAGAAAATACATCCTTTGTACCCCACCGCTGCTAAGTGACAGCTGCAATTGCTCATCATGGGAACTCTCTGGTGTTTTGGTTTTCTTGCTGTGCTCTTGTATAATATGGCTTTTTACCAAGAAAGGGCTGATCTAAAGTCTGCCTCTGATATGCTGTTGAGAACCATGAACAACCAAACAGCTGTTACTCTAGCAGAACAAGGAGATAACCAAGAAGCTAATTTTAAATGAGGTTGCAGATTCCAAACGGGTAGTAACAGACAATCTCCCTGACAGAATCTCTCAATCACCTGAAGTTATAAATGGACATGCCTAGTTTAGACCAGCTTTCCCATCAGCTGCAATAGGTAAGAAGCAACCAGGTTGGACAAGAAAGGACCATGATTTGTTCATCTTGAAAGATAATGATCAAGAACCAAAGGTGGTTCAAGAGTGGTGAGAACTCTCTCTCATTCCTTAAGGTAAAGGAGGAATGGATTAGCCTCAGCCAAGCCCTTAGTGGATACACAAGAGAAAAAAGAGACTACTCACAAAGGAAGCAGCGATTCAGCAGTGGTTCTGAGGTGCTGGCTAGCTGGACTGAGGGATTCACTTTCCCTTATGTTATACCAGAGAGAAATTGATGAAAACAAAACAAAACAAAAGAACTATTTTCCTGAAGCCTAACCAAGCCCAGCCCTTAACAGCCTGCAAATTCTGTGACTAGCTTAACTTTTTGCAGTGGTGATTTAAGAAGGGGAAACTTGGCTTGGGCTTCAAGAGCAAATTTGTCCCCCACAACGGGGGGGGGGGAAGCCTTAAAATTCTGAACACCATGTTTGAAATACACATATTTCTTGGAAATACAGCTTTAAATGCAAATGAATTCAACTCATTATACCTTGATTAGGCAGTATGATTTGCACTATGAAAGTTATGTTAGGCCCTAGAAATCAAGGCTCCCTGTTCTGAAGGATTAAGGATGATACTGCAACACTATCAAACAAGAACACAAACACATCTCTGGCTACATTTTCCTATGCCTGACCTGAAACTGTTATAAGAACAGATAAGAATAAGTGGAGATTAATACTTCACAGCTAATAACATATGCACAAATAAAGATATAAGTAACTCAAAGACAGTTCATATAGGTCTCCTTACCTCAGAACTTCATCATTTCTGAAGAAACGTACATACAATACACTACAAACTCATCATGTTTTAACATTATCAGTAAAAACTCATTTTTATACCAAGCTCTAGCATTTAGGAGAATTACTTAGGAAAGAACAATCTGTGTGAAGAGGAGTGAAAAAAAACAACCAGAACAACTTTTGAGTGTGACTACCAAGCAGGGTATATGTATTAAAAACTATTTAATCACACCCCACCTTCAACGTTTCCAGTATCATGTGAACATCAATAAGGACATCAACAGTGCTGCCTGACTCTCCTCAACAAGTACAGTCTCTCAGCCTTTGCCTTTGAAAATGTTGACCCAACTCTTGCTTTGGTTCAAAGGTTTTAATTAAGTTGGTTTTGCAGGCTCTAAGAAAGTTTCCTTATATTCCCTTATATTCCAAATAATGCCTGCAGACAAGTAATCAGACCTCAAGAAGATTGGGTGAAAAAATCTGTTTTATGAACTAGAGATAACTTCAGAGAACCACTAAAAAAAAAATGCTTTGTAAGCCTTTTTTTGCACAAACCTCTTTCCACACAAGTTTGGGTAGAAGGAAATCCAACCTCCCAGAAATTTTCAGGAGTATTTGGAGGAATGTAGCGAAATCTGTGTCTTGAACAAGAAGCTAGCTTCTTTTCTCTCTCTTCTTCTGGAATGTCTGCATAATACTGAATGTTAGGGGGGAAAAAAATTCCAAGTTAACAAATTCATACATACAGAGCAACTGCTTTACACAATAATATTGTCAATCACTGTTTATTAACACAGTTATCTAAAAATAATGGTGAGGATAGCCAAGAGTACAGATTTGTTATCCAAATGACAAACACCTGGCCATTATCATAAAAGCTTGCTGAATTTACAGATTAAGTATAACCTTATAGTAGCAAGTTTGTTAGCTTTATATCTTTTAACATGCCATAGGTACAAGGGTTAGACATGAGTACAATTACTTATGTCAACAGTTTTACTGACTGGCTTTACAAAGCTAAGAAGCCCAGGTGTTGAAATAGATGGGAATTTTCTAATAAACTCAGCTCACATTTACAAATAAAATAGAAAAGTGAAAATGCACCAAAAAACCCATGATGTAGAATTATTTTCAGTGTCTAAATTTACAGTAGTAACAGCAGACTTAAGTCAAAATACTTCCTACTTTATTACCCTCACATTAGGAGTAAATAAAGAGCTAATTTAACTAGCTGACTGATACTGGGACTCCAGCTGGGCATTCTCTACAGTATACAGTAAATTGGCTACCTAATCTTTATTTGTACAGGAATCTGATCTAGTAACATGTGGATCTCCTGGTTAAGAACAGAGACTCAGTTTGTCAGCAGGCTGCAACCAACATTTCAGATCACTGGTCTGTCTACTACGGAGCCCTGGTGCACAGGATATAATAAATTGTCAATTCCAAAAATAACTTTCAAGAATAGTTATGAAAAGTTCTTCAAAATACATTGTGTATAAGCCCAGGATACTCCCACGCTCTTGACAGCAGAACCCCTTTCAGTCACCGAATTTGGAGACACTTAGTTTGAAAATGTTTGCCACTGTCTTATACAACGTTCCCTTAAACAGGAAAAAGCCTATGCCAAGACCAGAACTTAAGTGGGTATCAGTAGCTGAGGACTGAGTCAGATAGAGTAGGGTCACTTATGCGGCTGGACTTCAAAGACCCTGCTGGAAAAATGTCTTTGTCACTCAGTTAAAGATCTAGATACTAATGAAAGAGGAGGAACAAGTAATTATTATCTAGTACACACCAGTTTTCACTGATAAAATTTAAGAAGTGACATGGTGTTAACAAAATTATTACAAGAATTCTACAGTATCTGTGTAAACCAAATAGATTAATAGTTGAATATTATTTATGGATAATTACCAGTTCACCTTATGTTTGACCTTTAAATAGCCTGGAATTTTAGAAGTCTCCCTACTAAAATTTTGCAGTGTGATGCATTTTTTTGTTTACGATTGGTGAGGAATATTAATGGATCAAACAACGAAAAATACAGTACAGCTCTGCAGGAACAGAAGTCACTGAAATCAAGTGTTCTTGCAAGGGCCAATCAATAATCAAGCTAAGTGTGTATTCAAAAGAGATTAGTAACTTTTTTTTGATTTTGGCTTGTTTAGAAATCTATTAGGATTGACAAAGAATGAGAAAGTTAGATGTACATCTGCTAAACAGCAAAAAGAACTCTTAGCTGTTTTCTAGATTGATCTCACTATCCACAGCATTTTCAACCCCCTCAAAACATTCGAGCTAGGCTTTTTCATGTGTGAAAAGATATGCAAAAATCTCATCCTGCAGTATCTTCACTGTAAAAGAATCATTTACAGAACTCTACAATCTGCAGTCTCAAAAAGAGAACAAACCCTTAAAATATTCCTCTCATTTGTTTAGCGAAGTTACTTACAGAATAATTTCTGTAATCTAAATATATATAAAAACATCTAACCGATACCCTAATCTAAAGTGTGGCTAGACTTAGTGACCACACAAACAAACATTGCTTTTACAAGCTACCAGTAACTCCTGCATACACTCTTTCCCTGATCGCACAGTAAAGTCGTAACAAACCAAACCAAAACCTCTTATCAAATGTTCTACACTGTAAAGTGAATGAGATGCTTCCACAAAGTTTTAAGACAAGGACTTATAAAAGAGTTTGACATCAGTCTGCGATGGCATGCGCAGAAGTTAAATCTCTCACATCTTCTCAAAGTGACAGGTAACTCTTCTCACTCCCATACTGCATGCAGCACGTGCCCAGAAACAATTTACAGATTTCTACCCCGTCCTTAAGTATTTCCTTAGACTTTGGAGTCTTTTCAAACCTGTATGACTAATAAGTAAGCCAAAACTTTTTTAAAGCATCATTTATGCTTTGTCCAATACTCCCTTTTTCCATAGGCATTTCATTCAAAGCTAGTTTTGTTATGGTGCAATGACGCAGCCAGGCATTCCACACAATCCATGACATTCATCTTGAATAGTGTAGACTTAAAAAGAATCTGACAACCTCAAATTTTTCTGAAGTTTAATGTAAAAACATAATATTGTAAAATTGGAGCTGTAAATGTTTCCAAACACCAGTTAGCACTCTAACTTGCCAGAAAGTAACAAGAATTGGATTTACTGAGAGGAGAAGATCTGTAGCTCACAGAGACAGGAAATTAAAACACTTAACACATGTCTCTTGGCCAAGAAAAAGACTGAAAGCTTGGGTGGGATTTTTTGCCCTTGCCCTGCCCCCCCGCCTTGTTTTCTTTCAAACTCTTTAAATCAGACATATTTTTGAACATGGTATTTATAGTTGACTGTAAAACTTAATTATTTGTATTTAATGAGTTTTACCAAAGCTATTTTTCAGGACTGTGTTTTTATTAAAAATATATTCTACTAAATTTCTTCAGCTAAGTAAATGTGATTTAACTGTAAAGATTACAGACAATCCCTCATTATTTAGTCATTAATCCACACTTCTGGCAAGTCATAATGTATAAGATCACCACCTAATTAACTCCAGCTTGAAAGTCTATTAATGACCAAATGGAGCATGTCCTTATTACACATATAATTAATTCAATATTTTATTAGTATACCAAATACCTGAAAGTACTTTAATAATTTGAAAAGGAGGAAAAAGTGTCATGTGAAACCTAAAATGTCATGCTTTTTAAGCTGCTAATGTAAACGTTTTTGCATACATTTGCACATATATACACATTGGCACCTATGCTGGTGCAATTACCTGAAAACACAGACACCTCAGAAAAAAGGGGAAAAAAAACCAAATTAAGATATATCTATATATAGGTACAACAGGACATAGAACTTACGTATTCCAGTAGCAGTAAATTTCAGCAGAGCTTTTGAGCTAAGTTTAGAAACTTGTAATCATTCTTTGACTGGGTAAAGTATTTTTTAATAACAAAAATCTTACTGGAACCATGATGTGAGAAGTTTCTATTCTCAGATACATGCAAAAAGTTAAGACTTTCCAAGTTATAGGCAGTTACTACAGTTAAAAGCAAACCAACCATCCCAGAACTTGGTAAAACAGTGTTGGTAAACATTTACTTATCTGCTGCTGTAGGTACTGATGGTGATGCAACCAGATTCCTAATTTCACCAGCACTTCAGCACTTAGACACTAGCAGAGTTAGAAGAACGGAAGACTGACCAAATTTTAAAGCACTACTTACTATTTCACATTCCTTACACGTATGGCCAGGCAATTTTCTTCTTTCTTCTTTTTTCCGAATAACCTCAATATGAGGAAAATCTAACACAGTATTCTTTCTGAAAAACAAAATTTTTTTCACACGATAGTACATTTATTTCTCCTACATGTCTGGAAATTTTCAGTTTTTAGAATATAATGAGGCAAGTCAAGAGAAGAAAAAATATCAGAAAATGCCTACAAAACCCAGTTATGCTGCATTTCATAGATCAATAGGACTTTTTTTTGTAACAAACACAGTTTCAGGATTTTTAAAATGTAATGTGATCTTTCACATAACCAGAGATATGCATCTCCTCATTATGGCTTTTCATAGTGTGAAAGTAACTACTAGATCAAAATGACTCAAATATAGATCTTCTGTAGAATATTTATTTTGCCTGTGACACAGTTGTGCTTGCATTGATTTCTGCGAGATGAACATATGTTGCAGTTCAGTAAAAGAACTAACAGATTCCTTTCAACTCATCTGCTCACAAAACACTAAGCAAGTTTTCGTCTACAAAACATATGCTTAGGTAAAAAATAAGCTAACAACTATTTAACTGAAGGGGTTGATATCATCAGGAAACGAAGATTCAGACTACCAATGATGGTTATACAAAAAGGCAATAGAGGAAGCACTAAGAGGCACAGTTGTTAAACATTACTCATCTATTGGCTAGAGGAAGGGGCCAAAATGCCAGAGAAAGAAAGGTTTATTGGTACAAGCAACCCATAGGCTCTTTGCTCATGAACTCATGCATGACCACGTGCCTGTAAGAAACAACATGGATTACAAAATACTGCATTCAAAAAAAATTATAAAGAGCAGAAGAGGCAATCCCTTCTCTTCAGTAAATGTGACAGATAGGCATCTCAATATGTTTATTTTTTTCCCCTACCCCAGCTTTTATCTAATTCATTAGATCTTTCACCTGCACACCTTCAGCTGCTAGTACATTACGCACAAACATATTTGTTTTATGAAGAACAAGTTCCCTATAGGGAGGGTATGAAGAGCCTTAAAATGCCTATGCAGAACAAATTAAATTACCTTTCATCACTTTTGAAATATGGCTCCACAAAAGCTTTCTGCTTGGCTTTATCTTGTTTATCCTCGTATTCTGTAAATATACATGCAAAACGAAAAATTACATGTCATATAAGGTTAACAGACTGCCTGGAGAAACATCTGTAAATTATTAGCCAGCTATTAAGAAATACAAAAATGCCACGTACATTCAGTAGAGACAACAGATTCAAAATACTAAAAATAACATAGAATTGATTGAACCAATGATCAAAAAGCATTACTGGAGCAGAAGGAAAACAGCAGCAAGAAAAATGAAAAAGATAAACAGAATAGCAAAGGAAAGGCTGCTTAAAGTACAAAATAGTGCAAAACCTTTGATAGAACCTAGGACAGGGAGAAGAAAGGAATCAACTAATCTGCAGCCAAAAACTGGTGTTTTCTGTAAGAGTCACTTTGCTGTACAGCTCCTGTGCCAGTTTCCATTACATATCACATATTTGTGTGTTGGTTATACATATGACCTACCAAAATAATTTTCATATTGGTTTATGTTAAGTCCTTATAATGAATAATTTTGCCCATGAATTTATGAAAAGTGAACTTATGGTTTATTTGGCTTATTTGTTCCTAGAGAACAGAGCCTGGTTTCAAATCAACTTATTAGCTTGGTTAAAATACAAAAAGACAAAACAAATTATATCCCACTCTTTAGCTTCTTGCTTGCTGCTGTTACTCCCTTGTCCTGCTCTTCATCATGAAGAATTTCTTTCTCATCACATGCAGAAGGACTATCTTCTGGTAGGCAGGATTCATATTCTTCATGGGTTGTCCGATCAAACATTTCTGTTAAGGTGTCATTCTTTCTGTTTTCTCCTCCTATTATAAAAAGCATAATGAACATCCAAATCAGTCTCTCAACAATTTAAGTCAAGAAAGAGTATTCTAATTGAACATGTACCAAAAGAGCTAACATTTACTTCCTGCTCCAGTAGTGCTTAACTCAAGTCCAGCAATACAATTATTCTTTCTGCAACTGCCCTGTCAATCTTTTAAATGCAGACACTGCTCATCTATTTTTCATAAAGATACCTTGATTCAATTTCTAAAGTTTGATTAATTACAAAATCATTTAGATATAACTTTAACCTTAATACTGGATGCATGAAATTTCTGTTCTCGGAAATTATGAAGTTATCCAAGCAGAAGAAAATACTTTCTGTGGGTAGGAGATAAACTACAGAAAAGTGATCAAGTTGCAACAGCTTAAAAAAAACAAAACACACTGTTAAAGGTCACTGCCCTGCAGCCATGATTCACCATGTACCATAAATTAAATGTGATTTAAATGTGATATAAACACATTTGGATTTATTTTAAGTATACTAGTTCTGTTTATATGCCATTAAAAATTAGTCTTCCCATAGAAAGTCTGATATGATTACATAGCAAACTTTCAAGGCTGTTTGTTGTAAGAATGATTGTGGCAGGTGAGATCAGAACTATTATATGGTTATTTAGCTCTTTAAGCACTGTAAAAGCATAGCTACTAGCTCTAGCTCAGCATAAATCCTATCATTTTATCTAAGTTTAAAAAAAGCTCAACAACCACCACTGATTTTACTAGGAAACAGACTGATCTTTGATACAAAAATGCATCAGTGCTGTTTTACTGCAAACAATTTTTTACTATCTATTCATATAGAGGAAAAAACGCCCTTCACTCTTCCTTCCTCCAAAAAAAAACAACCAGTAAACCAAAGGGAAGAAAAAGAAAAGTCTTACTTGGACTGCTTTCTTGGTTCTGCTCTTGATTTTTCATTCTTGATAGCACACTTTGACTAACATATGTATAATCCATATCAACAGCTTCTCCTCCGACTCTTGATTGAGAACCGCCCTGAGTGAAAAAAGCAAACAGGACAATAGCACTCAGAGGCAACTTGTATAGCCAGTGACATCGCTGTATATCTGGAATGCTTTCACAACAGCTACTGGTATCTTTTTGGATGCTTTCTGTGATGTTTTTTCTGCAGTAATGTCTGCTTGATAAAGACGTAAAATCTAGGTAAGAGAATAACATGTTTTGAAATTCAAGCACAAAGCATTTATCTGGTGGATTACATTACTTGATGAGCCAGAAGCATCTTAAAAGTTTTTTATATTAAATTCTACAAAGATGAAAAGTAACAATGAAACATACTGAAATTGAAAACTGGTCAAATTAATAATACATTTTAAGATAGCCTTTAAGTGAGACAAAACAAATAGACTTTGGGAAAATTCTCGGAGATCCTAATAACCAACCTGCACTCAACTCAAAGAAAGATAATGGTCATTATCTGCCCATTTTCTATTAGTTAATGTAAAGAGATATCACAGTGAATATTTTCACAGGAAAAAACTATGAGATTTAGAAATTATTTCTTTTTGTCTTAAAAAGAAACCCCATACCACCCTAAATGCATCAGTTTCATACTGAGCCACTTGGCTGAGTTTATCAAATACAACTAGACAGTGGAAATGTTTTAAGATAACTGCAGTAAACTATGCATAAACAAACATTTCAGGAGCACAAAAAAATATCAAGTGAGCTGAATTCAGATTTTTGTTAAAAACTTGGTTTGGTCTGCCCTGAATAAAATTCATAATTCTACTTCTGTAAGCTTTCTTCAGTATCATAGAACATGCAGACTTGTTACGTAAGTTTACCTTTGTATCAATCAGAGTCATGTCCATTTTGTACTGTGAAAGGTCAGCTCCTGGGTCTATGCTCCACTGGAGGTTTTCTGAAGAAGATTTATCTTTCAGGTCTGGATACAGAGAAGATGAGAAAAAAGGCTAATAATCAGAATCCAATTCTGCCAACGGCATTCTATAGAATCTAAATTATAAGTCAGCTTTCCTTTTATCAATTCTCAAACAATAAACATGTTCGTTTCTTGTAAATCATATTTTGTTTGAAGAGTTAGAAATAGATCTAGTTAGAAATAGCAGAGTGGCTGGAGAGCTGCCTGGCAGAAAAGGACCTGGGGGTGTTGGTCGACTGTCGGCTGAACATGAGCCGGCAGTGTGCCCAGGTGGCTAAGAAGGCCAACAGCATCCTGGCCTGTATCAAGA
>KZ506064.1:48999-63816 GCA_002844005.1 Limosa lapponica baueri
TTTATAGGAAAAAAAAAACCGAGAAAAATCAATGCACACATGTTAACATCATATCATATCTAATTCTGTCAGGTTCTTTAAGGAAACAGAACCAATTCTAAAATATAACATCGTACACCTTCTACGTCTCACCAAAATGAATTTTCAAGCTAGTCACTAAAGAGGTTGTAAAATGATGTGCTAGAAAAGGAAAAGGTGTCACAATTACTGAATCATAATGTTAGGTCCACACAATCATTAACTACTTTTGTCCATGTACATTACAAGTGAGATTCTGTTGTAAAGATGAATGATTTGCTTGCTCAGCTGCAAGGACAAAATTGCTTCCTTAGGTTGAAGATAGCCTATGAAGTATAAAGTAATTAGAATTTGGTTTAAGTCACCAAAGCAAACAGCTAATTGGAGAGAACAGAAAAAATTCCATTTCTTAAAAATCAGTTAAATATTTTGTCAGAAATATTTTATTTACTTTTCTTAATTTCCAATTCATTCTGCCCCTTCTTCACACAAACATATTGCATCACCTTGAGCCTTTTTTCCATGCTGTCTCAAACTAATGTAGTGATAGCCCCCAACTTTTCTGTTCACTTTAATTTTTATTGTCTTGGTTTTGTTTGGTTTTTTTTAATTGTATATTTTATCTCTGGACCATTCTTGACTGAACTTTTTGACTAGTTGCAGGAAATACGTAATAAGTCTCAACTCAAACCCAGGGAAGACTACTGTTCTGTCAGATAGTGTTCAAGAAAATTTGTACCTAATAGGTCTCACCTTGATTTTTAAGGCTCAGAGATTTATTTAAAGATTGGTTGTACCCTGTTGTTAATCATTAAACTCAAGAATTCAGAATGTTTTAATATCCAATATTAAAAGTCCTTGAAAATTTGATGTATTTTATAGTAGTACAGAATCTAATATTTCTATAAATTAAGCTCTCAAAAGCTACTTTTTGTAACCGACATTTCCCATATTTAAAATCTCACTGAATATCTGCTTTTTCTTAATCAAGCAAAGCAACTAAATGACACAGAATAATTAAATAATGGTAAAGGTATCATTACAATTTAAAATCCTGTTACGCATTTTTTCACACTTCATACAAGCAATCTTTCCAGTCTTTATGAAGACATTTGTCGTGTCCTGCCTTCGTGTCACCTAGAAGAGCTTATTTTTTCCTGTCCCATATGTACGACTTCCTGATTTCAAAATGAGCTGGCTACAAGCTGCCTGGCATGAAGCAATTCTTCTGTGGCTTCAGCGGGTTATGTGGAGGTTATGGGTTACTGCAGTCAAACTCCGAGACCAACTACAGGACAGGAGCTGGACCCAGGGAACTTCCATTCCAGCTTGCTACTTTGGAATCATCAGTTACTTTTGAAGCCATGGCTTCCTTTGGAAAACTGGCAGTCAGTCATTTTACAGCTTTAGCCGTAGGAATAAACAGAAGCAGCCACATTTTATCTACAGTAGCTACTTTACACTGTAAGATTTTCCATGTCAGTTGACTTTCAGTATCAGCACTTCAATCTAAGAAGGCGCATGAAATGACTAGTAACTGGTACGTTTCACATTTCCACACCTTAGAATTAAGTACCCCCCAACTGAACTTGGGTTTACTACACACACCATATAAAAATTCTATCAAGTTACAGGAATTAGGAGGAATTAGTTTACAAAATAGTATGTTTTGTCTTGCGACTCTATGGGTAAAACTCACTAAGCTCAGTGATAAGTTTAAGATTCTGCTGCCGGATATTTTCAAACTCTTGCTGCTTCTTTCTCATATGTTCTTCGGTTACAGCACAGCGATCACATAATCCTGCTCTTAATCTATAATAAAATGAAGACAAAAAAGTTCCTCCATTAAGAAAATATTGCCATACATGCAGTAGATATTCACACTTAACTGGCTTTTTGAACAATGAAAACCAGAAAATTTCTGGCAACTATGCAGAACACCACCAAGTACTGCGGTTTTATATATTGACACAGCAGTACTTTGAGATTTCTGAACAATCCAATACTACATGTACTAACATTTGCATAAATGACTGTAGGTACTGGATACTTCTAAAGCAACATGCATTACTTTAATAAATTGGAGCATGCTACGCCTTGCCACTGAAAGCCTTTGTGAGGTGTCCTACTAAGAGTACTGTCAGATATAAATTACCATTCATTATAAGTAAAGTTCATTCGAGCAAATACAAATAAGCAAATCATTTCAGTAAATACTACTTCATCTAAGAAGAATGAAGTCCTTCCTACATCACTGTCATGAACAAAGTAATAAAATAAAAAGGACAAATGGTAAGTTTGCCCTGTAACAAAATACCAAGCAAATGTGAAATCCTTTATCTAGACACCAATACTCAGAAGTGGATCTAAAAGTCCATGTAAAGCATTGCCTCCACTGTAATGGTTTAGACCAGCTGATTAGAGTGTATGTGCTCTCAGAAAAGGACTTGATGATCACTCCATCTTACTTGACACATTCATTCATGCAATAAAACGTGTGTTCATTTTACAGGTGATGAATGAAGTGTGATTACTTCTGGTATACAACAAAAAGCTAACAGTATTATCAAAGTGAAAACCACGCTATTTTGCCTGCTAAATAAGGGAGGTTAAGAGTTCTGCATTGCTGCTGCTAACATATGAAGTATTAAAAAAACCAAACCACCCACCCAAACCAAAACTCCTAAGTTTCCAATTACACAGTTGAATATTGGAAGCAAAAGCCACCTTGGGTATTTTAAAATTGTAGAATTAGGGAAAGAGTAAAATACTGAAATGCCTTTTCATATTAGCTTATCTGACTAATGGTGTAATAAACACAGTATTAATCATCTCCTTGTGTTAAACCACTTTAAGTACCCTTTTTGTTTTCTGCAATGTCAGTACTTCATCTGCTAAGGGATTAAAGAAGTCCGTCTGCTCCGCAAATGTCCCTCGATCTATGTGGTGTGAAAGTTTATTACCCTCATAGTTATGAATTTATCCCTAATGCCTTTCACAGAGTAACACAGTTGAATGCAAAATTTAAGTATCATAGCTCTAAAATTCGAGGTAGCACAGGAATGTGGGAAAATAATTTACTATGTAATGATCTTCTACTCCCAAAAAACTTCTGAGAGCCTATTAGCAGCAAATGTAACATACACTTTCCAAAACAGGTATAATTTTTAAGAGATGAAAAAATGCACTGTACTTTCATGTCTATTGATTTTGTTTTGCTACACCAGATTAAACAGGAACAAATAAGGGAAAGGCAGAATGGGTCAGGAGGTGATCAGAATATCTAAGTCCAAAAGAAGGCAACAGACAGAACCTGTGATTAAATTTAGGTAAAACAGACAACTGGTAAAAAAGACACCCCTTCACATCTGAAAGATCTCCTAGTGAGTTATTTCATGAGTTTCAAAGTATATGATACAGTTTGCCCTTCGAGTTTTGCACTTGTATTACATCTCAATTGATATCAAACTTGCCTCTACGAAAATTGGATGGAAAAGAATATGCTTTAAAATGGCTGTCTGCCACCCAAGCTGATCTATTTAACTTCTACTTACCTTAACTGAACTAAGCAAGTTAAGCACTTTGAAAATAACAAAAATTTAATTCAGTCACAAGAATCTAAATTCTACACTTTGCTTTAAAACACACTATTTGGATTGTATTAGCAAAGGACTTGTTTACAAAAAAAAACCCAACCAACTTGCAAAGTATCCAGAGCTACTCTGTAAGAACAAAACACAACAAACCCAAAAGCTAGAAGACACTACTTCACCTGTCTTCTAAAACCTTGATAGTGTCATGAAGTGCTTTTTGCTGTTCTCTGAGCTGCTGGTTCTTGGTATAAAACTCTTCAAGCCTCTCTGCATCCCTAAAGTCAAACAGGGAAAAAGTTAGTTCTAGCTTTAAATTACAGCTATTAATTTTTCAACAGAGAATTTTCTGGCATGTTTCTTTCATATTCTTGGGAAATGTGATTATCATCAGCACAAATATTAAGTTGAAGATAAATGAAGCAAGTGTTTCTCGGTAATTTAGGAATGTCTGAGTTACGAAAGGCACAGCTAGTTTCTAATTCATATCATAGTTGAGCTTCTGTTGATAAATCTGATTTTCGCTCAGGACAAAAATTAGAGTTGATGACAGTCAGAGCATAAAAGCTAAGAGTATTCAAGCAACAATCTCAGGGAACTTAAGCTCAAGCACTTCTCTTATTTTATGGTGTTGCCGAGCTGTTGGGAAGCTTTCATATCAGGTCATTTTGGTGTTGTCTTAGTAGTGAGTGCTTCTTGCAGTGTGGCAAACCACATTGGGTTTGTAAAGCTCTGACAAGTCTTTAGATCCACTAGAGGTTTAGTTCCTGAAGAAGCAATTCTCAGAGTATAGAATATGGATACCCATAATATGAATAAAGAGAAGAGAGTTCAGAAATAGAAGATCTTGGGGCAAATACCTTCTCTAAAAGCCAGGACTATTTAATCAACAAAGAACATTTCCTACTCAAAAGATCTAAGGAAAAGTGGTAACATTAACTTTCCGATTTCAGCTCCTCTTCACTTTTATGATCAGATCGCAACGCCTTTTCAAGATGCAAACAAGGTATGAGCAACAAGCACAGGATTTTTTTCTACAAGGAAATTAAATTTCAGTAAAAGCTAAGCAGCTGAATCTGTGTAACGTGACAGTGACTAACTTCTGAGAATTCAGTCCCAGCTCTTCTTTTTACCATGGAATCTTTTGTGTATTCCATGAAAGTGGGTGTTTGTTTTCAGTGTGCCTGAGAAGGATTATTTGAGGAAGCCATGAAATCGGCTGCTAAGCACACACACAACAGCAAATGAAAATATATTTACTAACTTGGTGATATAAGATACATTTAAGACTTGTACTTTTACTTGGGGACCATAAAGTGTTAAAGATCTGTTACCTCAGTTCATTAACCAAGAACAGCCAGGCCATAGCAAAATTTGAAGTCTGACAAAAGCAGTCTGCATTTTTCTGATGTTTATGGCATAAAAAAAAAAAATCTTTTTTCCCAGGTTATGTAACTTCAAAATATCAAATTTTAAAATCTTTTCTCAAGCTACCTTTAAGTCATTCTATGGCATTAAGTTATTTGTACAAAAAAAAGAAAGAAAAAAAAGACATTAATATATACTATATGTACTAATACTCCATGCCTTCCACCTAAACCCTGTAAGACGTCACATTAAGATAGTGAAAAGACAGAAGGAACTAGGCTTTTTTATTAATTTTTTAAGAATTCCAGCACACTTGATAAACATGACAGACATTTTTTGCTGTGAATGCACTCTGCATAATGAACAGACTCTGACCTAGCATTTACAAGTCATTAGCTCCAATGGTGAAGTGGGATACAAAATAAGGCACTCATTGTCAGCTGATTACCAAGTCTGAAATACTAAACCTCAGGTATTCAGATGCACCAAGGAGAACAAGACCTCCTATGTAAAAGCATTGTATCTACAATGTGGTAATTGTAGAAAGACTCCAACAAACAATAATTAAACCATTTGGTATGTGTTCAGTCACATCACTAATAATATTAATCAACTAGAAAATTAACTGATCAATTTAAGTTTTCAGAACGTGGAAGCAACTTGTAACACGCCAGGTTAAGTTAACAATAACAGCAAGAGATAGTTCATTTTTAATCTAAAACAGTGAAATTAACTACTTCATTTATGAATTATACATAAGAAACAACCTGATGTTAAATTGATTTTTTTTTTCTGGGAAGCTAAGTGCAGCCTTTAGGTATAAAACATAATGCCAAATATTTGCTAGTTGAAAGTCATCTTATAACCTAATATAATTTCATCTAACATAAATATATTCCTTGTGATACTGCAATATCAATCTTAATGTTCAGAAAGCATATCTTTAAAATGTAAGCAATACATATGCTGTTTGGATTTTAATGAAAGATCTGACAATACTCCATGAAACACCCTGAACTCAAAATCTTAGTAAGGTTCATATGAATTCATATTTCCAATTGACTAAAAATTCACCAAAAAGACCAAATAAGCAACTGGACTCTATTGCCTTTTTAATAGTTTGTGAACTCTTATGCACAATTAAACAGCGGCCGTGTTCTACTAGTGTTGGAGATTGAACAAGAAATGGTATAAAAGCAGAGAAATCTCGATCCTGAGGAGCAGGTGGATATGTGGGGAACAGGGAGTTTGCCACATCAGTACTCCTGGGATTGCAAACCCTGCTGTAGGTTTGGTGAATTGCACCTGCTCAGCAAGCATCAGAAAGACATCCTGCAGACAAATGTCAAAACCATAGGCAAGTTATCTACAGCCTTCATAGATCTGTTACGAATGCAGTTGAAATGTTAAAAAACACAACACTGGGCAGGCTCAAAGTGCTACTGTGGATTATCAAAAGCCAAAAGGATAATGGATATTTCACTGAAATAAGCAAAACAAAAGCTCAGAGGAGGTTTGAGCACTACAAAGGAGAAATACAATCCAAAAAGACATTCACGGAAGAGAGCGACACAGGCATTACACAACTGAAGGCAATTTCTTCCAAAAGGCTAGTGGAGAGAAATAAGCACAATTTTCCTGGAAGTGAGATAGTCACAATTACAGAAGAACAATTATAATAAAAGAAGACAGTAAGTTAAGTATGTACTGTTGTACAATCATTTTATACTGGAAAAGCCAGTATCATTATAAGATGTCTTTACATACTTCACGTTACAGGAAAAGGAAAGATGGATTGCACTAGAGAAAATTTACTCTTATGGGAAGAACACCTTTGCTTCCCTCCCAACCAAAATATAGGCACAACAGGGAGTTTAGACAATAACTGTCAAAAACGCTTGAGAGTTGCTTGAGTTACTATTGTACAAAAAAGCACACGATGACCTAATTTTTCTAGACTCAGGGAGGGTTATTTCCTGCTTATACAATTCAAAAGCTGTAACTAAAAAAGAGATAACTAAAAAACCTAACAGGAATGAATGAGGAAGAAGACTGACTAGATGATGATGATAGAAACGTCAAGTCTGACAAAGTGCAGACTATGCTTGAGAGCACTGTGGCTACACTTTAAAACTAAGAAGGCGTATCTTTGACTTTAGATGGCAATGCTGGGAATGCAAATATGGAGTATTTTTGCTAATTTTAAGAAGAGTTTAATGTCTTTAACATATCTAAAATAATTATATTGTTTTCCAAGGTGAAAAAATCAAGTAATTTATTTTTATTCCTCCTACACAGCACTTTATAAAGTGCAACTCATAACACAGGCCATATGTAATAGTAACATAATATTAATGTAATTAAACCTGAAGTAAAAATTTAAATGAAGAATCACATTAGCATATCTTATTATTTAATTAAATATGGCTTTAGTCAAAAGGAAAATAAAAGCTGATTTATGCTGTAAATACATATTGTGATTCTAGTGTATATGTAAATCTTGGAATTCAGATTTTCCCCCCCAAGTTGCTTCTATGAACAGAACTACAAATTAATAGTAAATAATGACTGCAAAAGAAGATACATGTGTCTTAAAACTTAAGAATTGAGTGTAAATTAGCAAGGCTATTACCAGAATCTTTGCTGAATGACTGAAAGCTGAATTAAGGCACAACATCTGATACTAAAGGCAAACGTAGCAAAAAAAAATTTGGCTTGTTGTCCTGTCACTTACTTCCCTTTTACAGATTCAACCTCAATTTTATAACATCTCCCTAATTATCTTTTGTATTACAAATGTCAACATACTGATACGCATCCTAGAAATACTGTAGATAAGAAAACCTCACAAGTCATTTGTTCAAGGAAGGCAAACCTAGTGTTCAGGTTACACACCCTTTAAAGAGTTTTATCTTTAGATGACCTCAGCTAAATTATTAAAGTGATCAGTTTTGTACACATCTGAAGGAAGAATCCATGAAACCTCAATTGATCTTACAAGAATTACAGCTCATTAATTGTACTCAGACTCTCCTTTAATAAATTAGACCATTAGGTTGAGTACTTACAAGCATCTTTCCTTTTTCAACTTAGATATTTTCAGCTGTAAGCCTGAAAAGTGGAAAGAAGAAAATACATGTTATAGAATTTAAAAAAAATCAGTGAAACAATAAACTAATTCTCCTTTTCCCAATGACATCTGCAAATGAGAGAAAAAGCATCACTAATTTGGAGAGAAAATGGTTCTTTCTGGACTTCTTGAGTAAATTCTATAGGATCTTGGAAACAAATATAGCTATTATGGTCTCTATGAAATAGGGGCTTCTTAAGCAAACATGCAAGTTCCCACTTAAACAGGTAAAAACTGGTTTTTGTAAAAAAACCACACATGAATACCAAGCACTGTAAACATATTTTCATTGACTATGCCTACGTAAGTAGCATAAAATACTATGTACACATGACTGTGTAATACTACACTTGAAATGTAGCATCCAAACACTGAACTGAAAAATGTATTACAATGTATACACATAAAGGAAACATTAAAAACACATAATTCAAGGCTTTAAAGCACAAAAGGACAACATACTTTATTGGAGGAACACTACCAGACCCTCTCAGATATTATACATACGGAATGATATAGCTGTGGCCCTTCTCCCACTGAGGCCCACACACTCCTAATCGTCTCTTCTGTGGAGAAGTTAAAAGATTTGAAAGTACAAGTGATGCTCTCAGCAGGAGTGGCCAGCTGACAGCCCAGGGGCTAGCCAGCAGTCCAGTCAATGTGCTTGCGAGGTTTTGGGGGGGTGTGTGTCTGTGCACAGGGGCAGGAAGATCAAGTTGCTTTAAGTACAGCGTAACAAGTGGGATGCAGTGCTATGGAAATTTATGCGAGATTACCCACACACAAGCCGGCCATTCCTATGCTAAATAAGTGGTCAGAAATAATCAGACTCCAACGGTATAACATATTCTTAAATACAAATCCAACTGGAATTTTTGTATGACATCAGAAAGTAATGTAACCATTTTTTCTTAATGCCGTGTTTTCTTCAAACTATGTAAAGTTGTGAGCAACTTCAGTTTGATTACGAGGTGTCTTGTGAGCTTTCTTGCAAAAGCGTTAGTCATTTAGGATAATTGGATAAACTTTTGAAACCAGAACACTTTAATGAAAACTTCCGACAATTCTGAATTTAAACCAAAACACCTACCCAATACTACATCTTACTACAGAAAATGTAGGTCAAGGCAGCTAATTGACTTCTTTTTTCTCTCCCCTACCATACTCAACTGGGAACAGCCCAAAGGGGAAAACTACTGGCTTGAGAAGGTTCACTCTGGAGGCCACTGACAACGTAACAGCCAGGCCAGGCAGAGCCCCAGTGAAACCATGCCACAGACAACAGGACAGATGTCTGTGAGATGACCAGATAAAAATGCATAGAGACAACTTAAAAACCCAAGTTCTTAGGAAATGTAGCAAGATTTCTTTTATCTCTAAGTCTTCAACACCTGTGAGATGTTCTATCATGCAGATCAGCCCAGAAAGAGGGTTTATTTTTTTAAGTAGCTGCTACTCATCAAGTCAATTAGGCATCTGCAATTAGAACCCCTATAAAGTGTGCTTTAATGCCGCTCCACACCCATCGGAAGGAATGAAGCTGCACAACAATGCATCTCCTGTATGAACAGGTAGTCTGTTCAGCAAGTATTTAGGATTGTAACATTGGCAACCTGAGCCACAAATTGAGGAGGCAGCGCTCAAAAGGCCCAGTACTGTGCTACAGGTAACACTATCTCCCCTCTCACCTGAATTCAGGAGGAACCAAACGAGTTACTTAAAGGGCGCATTTTTTCTTAATTCAAATGACTGCAATGAGAAGGCAGGAAACCAGTTTGTTACATTTATCCAAGAGCATTGAATTACTACATGGGGTGCAATCTCTGCCTTTTGCTTTTCCAGAGCACTGGGGGTTTTTAAGCATACTCATTTAGAGAGCTTTGCTTTTTCAGATTTCCTTATTTAACAATCCTGATTCAATTTTATCTTTCACACAACATTTCTATTGAATAGACAAGCTGTAGACTATATAAATCTACATTAATTAAAGCTCCTAAGTGCTTTAGTAAATGACATGCTGTCCCCATTAAAGTGATGGAGACTTTCTTTAAACTATTATTAGGCAGATTAACTAAATGCACAATACTCTCTTATGAAACTTGCAACTTGATTAGACTATGTACCTGTAGTATTTCAATTAATGGCTATGAAAATTTCTGTTCTGAGGAATTTTCAAATGCATTAAATGCACTTAAAATTGAAAGTGCCTGGGAAGACTGCAGAGTCTTTATCGCTGAAGTTTTCCCGGAACGGGTCAGACAAGCTTCTGTCAGCAATGACACAGACATAATCCTACCTTAAGGGTATAGAGATGGACTAGATGACCTCCTAAGATACCTTCCAGCCCTGCTTTCTATAATTATTTACTTTCGAGGAGCTTCCAGCCATCTATCAAGGAGATTGCTTTCCTCGTAATTTTCTCTCCATCCATGACAACAGCTTTTTCCCCTCTTGGTATCTTTTGCTTTTCAGAAGTAAGGAATGATTGAAAAAAAAAAACTAGGCTATTTCTTCTACACAAAACTCTCTTCACGTTTCTATGTTGAAAGATGTTTCTTTTTAGTATAGAGCTTTAGACTTGAATTCATTCTCTGCAACCACACTGATAAGACCTAGATGCAGCAAGTATCCATATAATTATTTTGAGCTAGCTGCAATTATTAACACCTGCAGAAATTAGTCACTTTATAAACAGCATTACTAAATTCCTTTCTAATTTGTGAGCATTGTGCAAGTATCCCACACATTCTACAGGTAGGAAATAAAAGTAAATATAGTTTTAATGACCATTATTCTGAGTTGCTGAGCACCTCTGAATTCCATGAGAAGTCAACTGACATTGACCATGCCCAACATCTTTGGAAATGGGGTTGTAGGAGTCCTACCCATTGTCACATAATGAATTTGAGAGAAAATGATAGCTATTTTGTCTGAAGAGGGCCAAAATTTGGAATTTTTTGCAAGTGATCAGTTTAAAAGAATAAGAAGCTGGGTTTGTTTAGCTAACATGGCAGAAAAATACAACTTTTACAATATAGTATTATAGAAGTTCAATAAAATCCATTTCAAACTGTATGAAGTATTTTCTAGTCTGTATTCTATAGATGTATAAATATTATAACTTGTATAATATGCCTGACCATTTCAAGCTCGTGTCATAAATTCTATTTTTCATATATTTTTAATAAATAATAAGAATTCCACCATTGCATTTGCATTAAACATGCAAAAACCTTTTTCTCCAACTAACTTTCCCCTAATCAACCTTCCACCATCTTTAAAATAATTTTTTGCTGACATTTAGATTGGAAACTCATGAGTCAATTTTAATTCTTATTTATAGACTTCAGAAACAAGCAAAGTCCAGGCAAGCCTGTGTTTGATGTTTCTAAAATATCTTCCAGTACCATTTTGTATAAGAGGATCCCCACCTTTTGAAAAAATTAACTATCCTTCAGGCATGCCTTTGATGTTATCACACAAGACCTAATTTTACCTAACACGGTGTGGGACATACTGACAAAGGGCTAGGCATGAAAAAGACTGCCTAGTGGCAAAATTATCTGGCCACACCCAGCATGCATTCTAAAGAGTATCTTCACTTGCATAAAGAAAACCAAAACTTTAGAATTACGTGCTGCACATCTCAAGAAACTAGAGAAAGGGTCACTTAACATTACCCTCTACATTAAGAGTTTTTTGTTTGTTCAGTTTTTGTTGTTCAGACATGCCACAGATTGCCAGATCCCATTCTGTCAGTACTTCCGCATTTATCTGTCTGCAGTTGACATCACACCCACTCTGAAAAGAACCATTTAAGAAAAAATAAAAGAAAAACTCATAAAAAATAAATAAGATTTTTTTTGGTGTTTTTTTGGACACAATATAAAATTACATCTCATATCGTTACACATACATTTTTTTAATGTAACAAAATGTTACTACTGGGTACATCTTTACTTTCAGTTGTCAAATTGATAGAAGTTTTTTTGTTTGGTTGTTTTTTTTAAAAAAAAAATTACTATCACAAAGTGTCAAAGCCCTGTGTTGCAAATTGCTGAGTCAGGACTTTCAGTGGGAAGTCTGAAACATCTGTACATTATAAAACAATTCCCCCACAGTTTTCGAAATTAAGAAGTGATGATATAACTGGACCTAAATGGACAGACCTGGAACGATTTTGAGGCTGGTGGAAATGACCAATGCCACTGGAATGGTATGGCTACAAAGATCCACTTGCATGACTAAAGCTCTTAATTCATAAAAACTCACTTGCTTTTATTACAGCCTAATGTTAACACTATTTCATGCATAAGGATACGCTTGTTGGAAGATTCAGTCAAACAGTGTTCTAATCCAATTCAAAAGAATGAATTGTGTGACTTAAGATTAGCAGAAAAAAATCTTTACCTCTCATGAAGTATTTTTAGCAAAATACTTCATGAATTCTACTTGTAAAAAATATTATAATAAGAATATAAATATGTGGTGCAATAATTCATCTTTACTTTAGGTGTTGTTAATTTCCTACACTACTGAAGAATGAACAGACACTAATAGTTAGTCCATAGTAAAATTGATATCACAGGTCACAAAACATAATGTAAGAATAAGCAACTTATTATAGACTTTCTTGAGATAATTTAGAATGCTAAAAACTGAAGAGATACTTTTGACTTCAGTAATATTAATCTGCAGTGATATTTCGCACAAGTTAGGGGAAATAAACAATGCAAACCATTTTAATGTATCAGAAGTAACTAAACTCAAAGTCAAAAGAAAAAAGACAAAAATTCCATTGAACATCGTGATTTGGAAACTTTGAATCATAATCCCTTAAAGGTAAAGTAACATTAAAATATTCCCTAAGCACACAGATCCCACGTAACATTGTGTTACTTTTTCTTCACTGACCTAGCAAATAATTTATACTTGTTGATAGTTTAAATTTAATCCTGTTAAACCAGGTTTAGGAGGTCAATCTGTAAGGATCATTTGTAATTACCCTGTCCAACTTTCCGCATAACTGAGACATTAAAAATCTTTTTAGTTCCATGGAGCCAGAGTGGTTCTCTGGTTCAAAGTTTTCCTGTGGTAACAGCCAGCCTTCCGTGAACCCACACTTTAACAATTTACCTTGTACTTCTTTATCATGACATTCCTTCAGTTTGGACCACAATTCCTTGAAGAAATCTCCTGCAGGTTCTGCAGAACTAGGGCTCCCACAGCTTCCTCCAGATGCGTTCATCTTGCTTTTTTCTGCTCCCAACTTGACTTATTTGCAGAACTGGCTCACTCTCACACTTTAAGTTTTAAATTACATAGTTATGAAGCTGTTTCTGAAGACAGGTGTATACCTGCAATGACAGATCGACAACACCTATGTTTGCATTTATCAGAGTATAACTTGCAGCTGTGGATGAAATACAAAGGTTACTGCCTGTCCTTGTTGAGTTGTACTTAGATACTGACAGTCACCCTGAAAGTGTGGAAGATGCTAAATATTTTGCTACAAATAATTATAAACGGATAGATTCTCCACCCCCCCGCTTAAACAGTTATCAACTTAAATTCAGATTAAGATGCTCAGCAGCCTTTATTCCTTTCCTATATAAAGCTGCAGTTAAACAGAATTCCCATTTTCCAGAAGTAACCCATTCTTCCAAGATCTGGCGGTCAGCAAAAGCATTTGTCAAGAGTTTTATCAGAGATGTATTCGTGTATATACATCCTTTCATAAACATGGATTCAAGTGACATCCTTCTGTAAAGAAAAGCTCATATCCCCTTGAAGTCTTGGTGATTCTACATAGAAATTATTCCCACTCCCTGATGAAAAGGAAATAAGAGAGTAATCCTGAAATTTATAAATCTCCAAAACGTTAGAATTTGAAGGAACTATCAAAGTCAGCCAGCTCTGTCTTAAAAGCCAGACTGCCTACACAACTCGGAACAACCTTACCCGTAATTCTTATTTGTTTTGAAGGGTTTCTTGGCACAGATGATGCCCTCGGGTAAACTACAGGGGAAGCATGGCAGTCAGATCTGGGTTTGAGCCAAGATAATATTCAATTCTATTGGCACCAGGTGTCCAATATTGAAATACTCACATAATCTCTCTCTGTCCTCCAGTTCCCTGTGTGTGAAACTGGACATTCTAAGTTCTCCCCATTTTTATGTGGTCAATTTTAAACAAATGCTTTTGAGCAGGGACTGTGTCATTACCAGGTAGACACAGTTATCTCTATTACTCTGCAGTACAAATTACAGTAAGGAAAAAAAAACCTAACTTATTTTGTACTGTTCCTAAAGTAGCAGCCTAAGCAAGCAAACCACAATGTCTATATAGACAACGGAGCAATTTGCTCTCCAATTTTTGCGGCAAAAATTATAGTTGTCGCTCAAACAATACAAGGTCTACAATCAGTCAAGAAGCTGCATCTCCTATCTTGAGAGCCTTCAAGCAACTCCGAATATCTGAATACAGCTACTAGTTTAGCTGGTCCCCTAGATTCACCATAATAAGATGTTCAGTCCAGTGGTCACTGACGTAGTGTAGGGCCTGGAGCCCTTAGTTCTGGTCTCCTGTCTAATATCTCTGTGCATGGTCTTAAGCAAGTCACTTTTCTTTCACAGAATCACAGAATGATATGGGGTTGGAAGGGACCTCTGGAGATCATCTAGTCCAACCCCTCTGCCAAAGCAGGTCCAC
>KZ506064.1:64206-78046 GCA_002844005.1 Limosa lapponica baueri
CCTCTGCTGTACCCTCTCCAGCAGTTCCCTGTCCTTCTTGAACTGGGGAGCCCAGAACTGGACACAGTACTCCAGATGGGGCCTCACCAGGGCAGAGTAGAGGGGCAGGATAACCTCTCGTGACCTGCTGGCCACACTCTTCTTGATACACCCCAGGATGCCATTGGCCTTCTTGGCCACAAGGGCACATTGCTGGCTCAAGGTCATCCTATTGTCCACCAGGACTCCTAGGTCTTTCTCCTCAGAGGTGCTCTCCAGCAGGTCAGCCCCCAGCCTGTACTGATGCTTGGGGTTATTTCTCCCCAGGTGCAGCACCCGACACTTGCCTTTGTTGAAGCCTGGCTTTCTTCAAAATGTAATAAAATAATGGAATAAATGGAACAAAGCATTATCCTCCACAACACAGGAGCACTTTAACTCTGTTTTCTATAGTATAAGGATATTTAAACACTACAGTAATGGCGCTGACAGAACCCTCAGGAACTATTAGGTAGCTCCACATTTGCTTTAACATCCTCTGCTCACAGAAAATTCAGTGCCAAATTCAGTACCTGACTTCAAGTTAGCAAGTGTTCTGATATTAAGAGAAGTCCTTAATAGAAAATAAAATTACCTTTTCAAATTGGCAACGCCTACAATTCTTCAGCAGAAGTTGAACAGTAATCTGCTTGCATCTTTGCAGCTGAAATGCTCCACTTTGTGTGCAGTCACATTAAGCCATCTTACAATGCTTCTTTGTGGAACCGACTGCCTAGTTATATTAGGAATGTCTTTTAAACTCTTGTTTCTCTATCTTCAGCAACAGATATCTCAGAAACCATCTTTTTCTCTGTCAAGCGCTAGGGCAGTGAAATCAACAAACTTGCTCTCACTTACTGTCTTAGAGTTGAGTATGTCAGATGAATCACTTTCAAGAAAAGGGCATCTGACTCTAGAATTGGTAAAGGCTGTCCCTGTGTTTTTAGTTTGGTTCTTCCCCCTCCCCGAAGAGGGCTGTAAGAAAAAAATGCACAAAACTTGCTCAGAGTTTCTACAAATGACTAGTACCTCAACTGAATACAAACAGGGAAAAAAAAGAGCAATGGGTATTCCCAAGCTTCATGATCCCAAAGTGATACATTGCTTTCTACAGGTGTTCAACCTGCCTTCAAACAGGGAGCCCCCAACAAGTCTTCAAGTAGAGCCTTTGACATGTCTGGGCAGTTGCACAGGTGTAAAAGGCATTCAGTGATGTCAGTTTCTTAGCTTAGTCTCCAGTCCTAAGAAAGGACTTTCCAGTCCTTAGGGAAAAAAAAAAATCACCAGAGCTGGATGTACAGACACTCACAGGCAGGGAGAGAACTGGAAGCTGCCCGAGGAGGCAAGGAAGCACGATGCCAGCCCCTCTCCCGAATGTCCTGCTGCTGTACACAGGCAGGGAGTGGGACGGCTCCCTCAGATGGGGCTTATCTCCCATCCCCCCGACTGACCCTTTCACAGAAACCTATTTCTGTGAAATATTTCAGAATAGAATTATTCTGTTTTCAGAACAGAATAATTTCTGTTTCTATTTTCACAGAAACATTTCTATTTCCCCCATCTTCCAACCAGCAACGCCCTTCACCGTGGTAAGACTTCACACAGCTTCACAGCCGACTGCCTGACTACGCAGGCCTGCACCGGCACTGGCAGCTGGCACCGATAAAGCACTGAAGCTGTACTTATCTGTATTTATACTTCGCTGACAGGAACACGTCGCCTCTCTGTGATTCCGGAGAGCACAATCTTTCCTGAGCCCCTGACCCCACCAAAAAGCCTGAGCACCAGCTGCTCCTACAAACTCAGCTCTCCTGTACCTCCCAGCGGTGATTTCCCCCCCCTTCCCCTCCGCACAAACACTACACAGGAGACTCACTCGTACGACACGCCGGGCTGCTCTGACAAATCCTGCCATCACCGGCGCCTGAGAGCTGGCCAGGCGGGGAGCGAGCATCCGCGCCTCAGCCGCCCCAGCTTCCCGCCGGCCTTCTGTCACGCCCCGCAGCCCGGGCGGCAACGGAGGGGTCGGCCATGTCCCACCCGTCCCTTCTCCCCAGCAAGACCGGACGGAGCCTCCGAAACGGAGAGAACGGGCGAGCGCGGCCCGCTCTCCCCCTCCTCGGGGACTCCCGGCGGAAGGAGGGACTGTGTTTGCGACGTGCCCTACGGGAAGCCGGCGAGGCCCCGGGGGCGGCCCCGCTGGCGGCGCGGAGCTGCGGCGGGGCCCGTCCCCGCGCGGGCGCGGCCGGTACCCAGGCGGCGGCGGTGAGGCGAGCGCGCGCCGTTACCTGGTTGGCTGCCGGCGGCTCCGCGCGAAACGGCGGGAAAAGGGAAAGCCCCCGGCGCGCGCGCCTTCCCTGCCTAGGCGGGGCGGGGCCCGCGCAGTTCTCGCGAGGCTTGGGCTCTGCCCTCGCGAGAGCGGGGCTGTGAGGGGCTGCCCTGCGGCCCTGGCCGTTGGGGTGGCAGTTCCAACCCGGCGTTTAGGTGAGAGGGGGTCTGCCGTTTCAAACGCTCGTCGCCTCTGTCAGGCGTTGTCCGAGCCGTCTCCTCCTCAGCCTGTGTCTGGCCTGGCGTTTGGGATTTCCAAAGAGAGCAGCCAGAGGAAAGCCAAGGGGACAAGCCAGGCCTTGGCGGGCGACACGGTTAAGCATGGCAGCCACAAAGCATTACGGAAAAGCGAAGGTGTGTGCGAGAGGCGGCATTAAGGTAAATGCTGCCCATACAGGGAGAGTCTACCTGAATGAAAGTCTTGCTGGTTTAGATGTAAAGAGGGTCTTCGGTACTCCTGTGGCGGAAGTGGCCTCGCTAGTACTCAGGCTGTGCTGCCAAATCTACCTTTTCTGCAGGGTTTGTGAGTCTGCTGATGGCTGAGGTTTACACACAGAAGTTAAGATGTATTTACAATGCTTCCCTCTCCATCTCCCTTCTTGACCTTAACCAATGCATTGGGTTTGTATTTTAACATACAGTATAACAGCCTGGAGCATCTTTTAATGTTTTGTGTGAGTATGAAAGCCTCTAGGCTCATATAATTTGTATAGCATAAGGTAGCTGAACTTTTGTGTCACTTTGAGACTTTTGCCAACATAAATTTTTTGCCCAAATTGCAGTTCAGTGTTCTGTCATTCATTGGGACCAACCCTGCTGTCTGCTGTGAGATAAACCCCTTGATTTTTAGTTTGTAGTTCTCAGTAATGAAAAGAAACAAAACACAGCTTTTCAGTATTCTGCCTTCACGTGATTACACTGGACCATTTTGGTATGTATAGGAGCACTTGGAGAGACAGCTTGGTGGCATGACTAGGAGACAATGGTGATCAGTTTGCAAGGGCCAGTGCTGCAAACCACATACTTTCTAGGTTATTAATAGCAGTATGAAAAAGTTAGATGTTTGGTTATTTAATAACTATTAGTAACTGTTCCCCTTTGTTACATTACTCAGATTTCCAGAAAGTATAATAAATACGGAGCTACAGCGTAAATAAAACTGAATTTGAAATACTATTTCAATATTCTGAAGTATTTTGAAATACTGTCAGACAGGAGTCCGAGATGACCTGTGATTAAGCAAGCTTTAAATCTGTTGTTCACCTCTGTTGAAAATACTCTTGGTTTCCCATCAAATATGTACCTTGAATTTTGAAGTACTTTGAAAAATCTTGTAGTTAACTTTTCTACTCATTCCTCACCATTGTTTAACCACTTATTTTTCAACTAAAATAAAATGTTCAGTAGCTCAGCAGCAGATTACTTACATCATAAGTTTGATCCATTGTCATATCAGTACACATATGGTAGAACTAAAATTAGCTACGTCTTATGGAAGAAACTGTCATGATAGGTTGTGATAGACATTCCAGTCTTCTTAAGTAATTCTTTTTGGCAGCTTTTTATTCTACTTTTGAAACTTATATAATATAAAATTTTGTGATATAGGAAAGTAATTATTTCTTCGGAGTTAAGAGAAACAGATGTCTTACACAGTTCTGATAAGTAGCAATAAAACAGCCTTCTTGCTGATTGTTCAGGTATTTTACCATAAACAGGACCAATCTTTCTGTTTTGAGGAAGCACTTTGGAAAATAATTATGTTGTCATCCATTTTATTTTCCAATAAAATGCGTGAGCAGTTTATTCTCCTATTCCCTCGTGTTGAACTTTACAGCAATGTAAATCCATTGACTTCTACAGTGTTATCTACTCAACAATAAGTGATAATGGATTAAGACCAGCAGTTGAACTTTATCTCCCCTCCAGATTTATTTGATTTCATGTATTCCATAATCACATACTTGGCCACTAATTACTGAGTAGATCCCTGGCTCATTAAACGTACTAGAAAGCTACTGAAGAGTCTGATGTTCCACATTTACTTATATTGGATGCCTTAAGCTGACGAGTCTAACTGGTACTGCATCTCATTCATCTCTTAAGAGTAAACACACACACCTAGACAATAAAACTGTGGGAAAAATACTTCACCGTTGTTGCGCTTGAACAGATACGAAGCTTTCTATGGTGTCATGGCTCATGTTCAGGTTTCAAAATAACCCTTAATATGGCACATTAAACTAGGTGATGGAATACTTATCCATGAGCAACTCTGCAAAAAGGAAATCTAATTTAATCCTAGCCCATTTAGACCTCGCTGGTGTGAAATGTTTAATCTTAGTAATAGTGTGTGAAGCTGTTGATTTTCAATTACACTTTAGTGGTTATGCCTTCCTTCTTGATGACTGGACTGTTTACCAGCAAATCAACTAATGATTGAATTTCTCTTCTAAGAGTACTGCGTGTTGCAGCACAGATAGAATAAAAAATAGCTTTTAATTCCCCCCAATCCTTTTCGAGGGGCAGTACAGCAGCTGCATCAGTGTTTCTAACCACTCAGGTAGCAGAAGGTTACCTAGCTCATTGCATATGCATACAGAATAGGGTTAAAAGAGATTAGCAGAGAGCTTGCATTTTTTGCTTCTGTTATCTTAAATTTAGATGTAAAGATTAAAATCAGCTTTGAATTACACTCCAATTTAAATATTTTAATTGCTTTAAACACAGTGGTAAATATATCACTCTTTTTCTGTATATATAAATATATATATACATATATATATATAACATAGTGAGGTCCTTATTTATTCATATGAGATTTAATAGATTGCACATATACATACATGGCCAGTGTGCTCACAACCTCCTTGACTTGCAGATCTGCATAATAAATATATTGCTT
Organism: Limosa lapponica baueri; assembly: GCA_002844005.1. NCBI lineage: Eukaryota > Metazoa > Chordata > Aves > Charadriiformes > Scolopacidae > Limosa > Limosa lapponica. Next base: position 69,458 of record KZ506064.1, read on the forward strand.
AACTCTAGTCATGCTCATTTAATGAACTTTATGTTGCAGTTGCCAGTAAGAATATCAAAGGAGCCCAACTTCAGATGTAGAGAATAAGAGCATGTGGCACAGTTCAGCTGCTACCTAAACAGGATTTGAACTGGGAGTGTAGGAACTGGCAGTCCTCTGCATAGTATGATTTCTTACAGCTGGGAGAGCGCACAGAGCACACCAGTGCTGTCTGGCACGGGTAGTTGCTTTCTCTGGAAAAATAGGGAGGAGCCACTCCATCACCCCCACTAGTTGTATTTGATTCTTCTCAAGCTGCTTGCGTAGCCACTTTTGGAATCGAGCCAAGATCAAATTCCCTGATGCCAGTAACATTGTTCACTTTAAGAAACCCTCTTCTTTGAAGTGCTTTCACTGCTTCTCGTCTGTAGTCAGAAACAGCCAGGATTTATTCAACTGAAACTCTCTGGTCTTTTAGAGAGCCTTGATGGAGGAAAAAAAAAAAGCAACCTTAGGGATGCTGTTGTAGGACCCCAGTGCAGTGTTCCTGGTCCTCACACTCTAAGCAGCAGCACCCATTTGTGTTAGCTGCTTGTGGAAATGTTTTGCTCCGACTGGCGTTTCTAGGTTAACATGAATAGTCTGAGTAGTTGTTATACATATTTATCTCAGTCTTGGAAGCCTGTTTCAGGCTTGGGAGGCTGAAGTAAAAGTTTACAGGTCTGTGTACGAAATCATGCCACCTACCTTTTACTGTAGTGAACGACAAGAATTCAGGACAGGAAAACAAGCAAAAGAGAAACAATATATGGGAAATAATTTTTTACTTACCTTTTGAGAAACAAAATCCCCAAACAATGACCCCTGCCCTTCCTGCCCCCTAAAAAAAAGCAGCTGATGAAAACCCAAATAAAACAGAACACATAAACTGGAAAGAGAGAATGGCAAGGAGGATTTTGAAAAAGTTATTTATTTGGTTTGAATTTTAAAAATATGCTGTGTTAAAATCCGGTAGCTTTAGAAATCGAAGCTCTCTTGTAGCATTTTATAAGCTCTACAGAGAGTTCCTGTGCAAACCATACAGTTCAGCCAGCTATAACTTTTTCTTTTGAAAGTGGTTTATTCCTTAGCAAGTTTCCCTTCCGTATTTAATAGCAAAATCAACAGAGACAATAAAAATTAAATGTTTTTTCCTGATGAATATTGTTAGCTTCTGTGAGAGTACAAAATTTTCCCTATGTTCTTTTCCGTTTTCCCACACTTTGAGGAAAAATTTTTAGACACAGATACAATGCTGCTAATGAGAATGTAATTTCAGTCTGCTATTCCCTGACTTTTTAAGCTACTCAGGAGACCTTTTTATTGGCACTCTACAAAAGAATAATAATGTTAATTTTTGCATCAACCTGGAAATAGCTGGCAACAAACAGCTCCGTAATTGAAGCTTCCTGTTGTGTGACTACCATTTAGTCTTACATGATCCTGTATAGATATTTTTGTATCTAGTGATTTAAGTCCACTGGGGACTCTGATTATTTTTTTTTTAACATCATGAAAGAGAATGATAATTGTTTCACTGAAAGACAGACAAAATTAAGATTTCCAGGGAGATGGAAGTAGCTATGTGAGGGTTTTCAAAAATGTAGTTACACAGATGGCAAGAAGATTCACATTTACTTAAGTTAAAGAGTTATTTTGTCCCAACAGGCATGACAAAACCTGTCTTCATTCCTTTCTATTCAGCTCAGCAAGTACTTCTGTGCTCCAGTAGTTAATCAGTTACCAGATTCCACAGCTTTTGTTTTCACACTGTTTAATTTTTCTTATTTGACACAGAACCTTTGAATGGATTCAGTTGCAGATACAGGTACAACTTTCAGGTCTGCCTACTCTTTATGATTAGGACTGCTTTTTATTAATATTGCCACCACCGTTACTCATTCTAAACAGGTACATTTCTAATAATATATAGAAAAAAAGCAGTAAGAATGACAAGTACATTTGCTATCTTACCACAAAGCCAATTCTGAATATGTAAATCTAGGTTTAATTAACTTAATCCATAAAATTGAACAATTAAAAAAGTTAGTCTGGCAAGAATTAGTAACCACACATCTTACTGTGATGGCACTATGCCTTGTCACAACAGTGCTGTTATGAGAGAGGGATTATAAAAACACTGTATAAAAGAGAAAACCAATAGGCAATACTTAAGTGACCTGCTCAAAATACTAAGTCATTGGCAGTGGAGTTCTGTGTCTCACTCCCATGCTTAGTTCATTGAACTGTCTCTCCAGCAAATACTCTAGCAGACAGAGCAGATGATGTTGAGCTGCACGCAGAAGGGTCAAAAAGCTGCACTTACAGAAATCCTGTCAACAAGCACCATAGCGACTGGCAGTACTCAGACACATTAAGAAGATAGCCATTATATCACTTCAAGCATAAGAGAAATTTTTGCTTAAAGTTATCTTAAATTAATTTTAAAGAAAGACTTTCAAAACTCACCCTTCTGTTTGAATTGTGAAAAGTTCTGTTCTTGATCGGAGTGATAAATATTTACTATTGACTTCCCCTCCAGCTATAAACCTCAAGTGTAAGTAAGATGAGGAAGCCACTGTGGACCACACTAGAGAATGCCGAGAGGAGATCTGCTGCACCTAAGATATATACAATGTGCAATGGATAACCTAATATGCCTTTCATTTAACTGGCTGGGCAGGTTTCTGCATTCTGGAGAGCATGGAATCATACCAGAATTTGTTGGCATAACAGGCCCGTCAGACCGGTTCCCGGGGCGCCCAGGAACCTGCCCAACCAGTCTGCATCAAAGGCCGGCCCAACATGCTGCAGCTCAGCTCAGCTTGGGGAGGCTTCATACACGGTGAATTATTCACGCCTCTGTCAACTCCCAACATACCACTCAGAGAGAATGATGTAGCCTCCAGCAAAATAATTTACTGAGGGGTGGGGGAGTGATACATCCTTGTTAAGTGTAGCAAGATCTTATTGTTATAAATTTTCTTTCATTTTATATGCAGATGCACTGGGCTAGAGGTCTTGCCCAGCATAAGTACAAAGAGAAAGAGAATACCTTTTTTTTTTTTATATATCACTAACTGTATAGGCTTACTATAATCAAATAACACCAAATCTTTAGTCTGACCAGCTAAAAAAACCCCTCAAATTATGCTCTAATTCAGATTTATTTCCCATCTTGCTCTAAGTGTTTAAATATACCTTCTGTATGTATGAGATTCAGCACAGTTTTGTTACATGTGGGAGACAGGACACTAGGGACCTTGCACATGGAATACCCACCTTGTTATTTCGGTGGAGCCCTAGGTCAGTGCAAGATCTCCCTGAATTACTCACCCTGAATTAAGGCGAAACAGGTCAGAGACTATGGATTGTATGGGACCTGATTCGATAACCATGAGGAGCTACCTGTGAGGCAGCAATCTTCTCCAAAGGATACAGCAGCTGCCCTGTTACAATAGCAAATGGGCTGTAGGAGCAGCTGCGCTGCTGCTTGTTCATGGCTGGCAGGCAAGAATACTTAAACAGCAGTCCTGCATATAGCATAGTTATTCAAGCTGTAGGCAGAGATCAGGATATGCCCCAACAAAAGCCTTCATCTGTGTAAACTTACGGCTTTTTTTTTTTTTCTCAAATACAAATATAGACCATAATTTTCAGATCTCCTCATGTGATTGTCAGAGATATTAACTAAAATCAGTAGGAGTTGTAGAAGTTTAACACTTCTGGAAGCGTGATCATAGGTATGTACAATCAATCTACTAAACCTATGCTTAGGCAGGTTCCTTTATTTTTCATTTAGGCACCTAAATTTAAACACTCAGGTTTGAAAAATTGGCTGTATTGAATGTTGTCAAAGGCTCTGAGTAAGTGTAGAAACCAGTGTTTGTTCATAAAATGATCCCACAGTGGTATCATTTATCCTTTCTTACATCTTCTTTTCTTATTACACATTTTAATAATAATTACTAGACAAATAGTGGTCAGAACAGGAAGTTACCATCAAATTCAACCAGTGTTGTGCAACGTGGGCATTTTTTTCATCATTGACCAGTTTACGTAAAAGAAAAAATGCTCATATTGGAATATACTCTACTCAAATTATTTTACTACAGGAAAGTTACCCTTCTTATAAGACTTCATCTTATGACAGCCTTGAAAGAAAGACTTAATTTTGAAGAAGGCAACTGGATTACTAACTGAGCTGAAATGACAGATGTATGCTGTTTGTGCTTGCAGTCACACCACCTTAGGCTACGATTTCATACAGTTAAGCAGGGCTGGGCTTGGTCAGTACTTGGATAAGAGATTTACAAAAAGTCCGCTGCAGGAAGTGGTTTTGGTGATTCAGTAGGCTATACTGAATAACTGAGCATTAGTGCCAAATGTGATGGAGACATTGGGTCCTGGATATGCCACAGTTGTGGTACCATATAAAATTGAAGTTTTTAAAGACTCCAAAGCCCTTTCCACAGGCACTACATATTGAACTGCAAATCCCTGTCCAATGTGAATGTACTGTGTCTGGAAACAATGCCTACAATTTGTTTTTATGAGTGTCACATAATTGGATAAACTGCATAACTGATTAACACAGGTAAATTACCACACAAAATAGCTGTTAGACTATACAATGTGGAAAAGGTCCTGCTTGCATAATAGACTTAAGGAGGGCTGTCGTGCTTCAAAGCTGGTCTATTCCTTCCAGCTATGTCAGCTGGTCTCATAAAAAGTACTGTCTGAAATTTTATGTCCTGCATCCTGAGCTCATCATGGTAATACCAGGGCTGAGGAAAGAACATTTTGACCATTTTTACATAGATAGAATAAATGCTGACTTTCTTGATACCTGGTCTCCAGATTAAACCTGGAGCCTTGTAGTGAATCTCATGGTGGGCGTCTAAAAGACATTGGGCTTGCCATTTTACTGTTTACTGGAGTCTGAAGAGTATAGGGATAAATCGGATCTTTATTATCTCTTCCTTTGACTTGGTAACTTAAAGAAGAGTTTGAACACCTTTTCTCCTCTCCAGCCTCTTTCTCCTCCAAACCAAAACCACTGTGTACACACCTTACAGATTCAGTAGGGGCCGCTCATATAGGGTTGCTGTCAGGGTTGAGACCTTAAATTAGGCTTTTATATTCACTTCCAAAAGTTACAGAAGTTAAATTTTTCATAAGTTAAAAAGCAAAGGTATAGGACAAAAAAGTCATTGTATGTATCAACACATCCTTGGATAAACATCACTTGACTGTTGTTCTCAGCCTTGTAACTCATGACAGTTCTAAAAATACATATACCACAAAACTAAATATTGTAGTATCAGACTTGCTTGGAGTTCTCTGTGAGAGGCATTGTTTTTCCTCCTAAAGAAGGCAATATAATTACCCAAAGTACTGAATCCTCTCTTATTTCAAATAGAATTTGCAATAAAGGGGTCTTACAGATGAATGCTCTTTCAAATCAAACCTATTATTATATGTTTTTCCAACTGAGAATGAATTTTAAGTTGTTTGTCGTCTCCAGATTCAGTCAAGAAAAGTCACATAATGCTTGTCTGTGAACTCTTCCAATTTATACAATGATCATATAAAATCTTCTTCAGGAGAAGAGGCTCAGGGAGGTGCAATTCTGAAAAGTAAGACAATCTAAATGGTGCAGGCTTCAACTTGTTCATATAGTGAAGGTATGCACAAACATTCATGTCTACAAGTATTCATTACAGAGAGTTTACAACATACCTCCCTGTAGCTATCAAAAGCTGCTCAGTACTTTCACAAACAAATTCAGATAACACACATGCCCCCACACCCCTGTCAGTTAGGTAATATCTCTCTCGACCAGTTGTGTAGCAGTGGAAGGACAGGGAGACCATTGGTTCAGAAAGAGCATATTGAAAAACGGACCAAGTCCTACTTTGGATAGGGGAGAGAGGTAGCAGCAGTTTGTTTCTGACCTAGAGGCTAGCTAGAGAAAAATGCCTCAAAGTGATCCAAAGAATGCAACCTGAAGCATTTTTTCGTGCTTTTCTGATCAAGAACAGGTTTAGAATTTGTTGCAACTAATTTGCTGATGACTACAATTTTTCATTTACCTCAGCTGAGACAGCAGGGCTGGGCGCTGGCAGGATATCAAAAAAAAATTACAAGAGAACTATCACTATTCTCACTACAAGAGTAAGCCTGATGTAAAAGCTTGGCTATTTGAGAGGGAAAAGCCTTGAAATGTTACTCTTCTTGGTGTCAGTCTACCTCTTTCTCCACAATTCTCAAGACTGTCTTTAACAGTTGGTCCAGTTCAGTAATTCAAAAAGGGAGCTCAGTTTTGTGAACTTCTGGGTGTAGAGAGGTCTCCCTGTAGGCTGTAATGCTACAGGAATGTTGTGAAGAAATGTAAGAGAAGAATTGATTCCTAGGAAATTCCAACATTCCCTTCCGCTCTTGGAGAGAAGGAGAGAAAGAAAGGAAATGGAAACAGGAAGTAGCAGAAGCACCTCAGACTCTTATACTGGAAGAGTTACTCTGAAATGAGGTTGCACAAATGTCTGGAACCTCAATTTTTGTCTAATTCAAAGAAGTCCTCCCTACAAATAGTCCTTTCCAGCACTTTCTTATATAGAGAATGATTGGTTATTACTTATTTCAGAAAAGACTACCACAGACAAAGTATTAACATCCCTTGTCATTGGATTTTCTTCTTGTCTATTATTTGTATTTGACTAGGTTTTAATTATTATTATGAAATATTTCAGCTTATCCTCTTACAGACATTTAGGAATACTTCGCCTTCTTTTGTGGACATTAATCTTTACTGAAGAGTGAATATTTGCTATACAGAGACTTAGAAAGCAGGAACCAGAAGTGACATTGTTGTAACTGTTTGGGGGATCTGAATAATAAATATTTTTCTGTTATTTGTCTTCTTTTTCAGATAATACTGTGTTAACTAACAGGCTTCCTATGTGGAGACACGGAAGCATGTGATATCAGGGACCTCACAGTTATCTTTTCCCATGCTGACATTAGAGATTTTATTTCTCCGTTTTGTCTTCTATGTCTTCAGGTTTTTTAAACATGAGAACTACATTCCCGTCTCATGGTGATGTAGCTTGTACTTACAGCCTCTTCTGCAGTCCTTTGTCAAAGACCTTGGAAAATCCAAGTAAATTATCTACTGTTCATTTAGCTGCTCTTTTACTAATACACCAAATAGTTTTAATAAGGAGCTACAGTTTTCTATTGCAGGAGGCTTACTGAAATGTCCTTAGCATGTTAGATTTCTCTTTGTGTTGCACATTGCTAAATGTAATAATGGTTTAAATCAAGCTGTTACTGAAGAAGGACTCACTAAAATTTCCCAAGATTATTCACTAGGTCTATTTTTTCAAAAAAAGAGTATGTATTTGTTGCTTTCCAGTGTTTTGAGTATTAGTGAGAAAACATATTTTTCAGGCCTTGCATGATAAAAGCAGCAAATCAAGATACAGACCCATCAAGCCTCCAGCTTTGACCTTCAGCCTGTGACTTGAACCGTAGGTATGCCTGTAGCAGTTCAGCACATCATCCAGCAGACAGCTAGCTGGCTGTAATCCAGTGACCATCTACCTCTGGTGAAATTGATTCTGTGGGAGAGGTCTATCTGCATCCCATTGCAGTAAGTGGGAAAGCACACTGTTTAGCAGTGCCCTGTGCTCAGATAAACTCATTAACTGGCGGACTCCCCAGCAACATTGTAGGGTTTTTCCATCAGGCCTCTTGCCTGTCAAGTAACACTATGTTTCAGATGTGTCGTTTTGTCTTGAAACGGCTTGAGGTACTGTGTTGCACGTCAGAAGAGAGGAATCATAAGAACATTTTTAATGAAATGCCCTTCATGTTATTTAGTTCTTATCCTTCCTTAGTGACAGCACTTCTAAGGCTAAATGACAGTAATTTGTCAAGGGCTACAAATGTATATCTGCAACATATAGAATAAGACCAGTCTTGCTTCATCAGTCTATCTCCAAAGCAGTTTTTTTTAATCCACTTTGCAACGTACAACATACTGAAATTCCAAGGTGCTATGAAAAGGGATGCTGAATCTGAAGTTAACTGCTGTTGTTTCAAAAGCAGTCACTCTCAGAACAATCAAGTAGCCTATAGAAAACCTGGGGAAACTGATGTTTATATAGCTCTTAGAATCATAGAATTATATGGGGTTGGAAGGGACCTCTGGAGATCATGTAGTCCAACCCCCCCTGCCAAAGCGGGTCCACCTAGAGCAGGTTACACAGGAAGTTGTCCAGGCGGGTTTGGAATGTCTCCAGAGAAGGAGACTCCACCACCTCTCTGGGCAGCTTGTTCAGTGCTTTACCACTCTCACAGTAAAGAAGTTCCTCCTCATGTTTAGGTGGAACTTCTTATACTCAAGTTTGTGTCCATTTCCTCTTGTCCTATCCCTGGGCACCACTGAAAAAAGACCAGCCCCGTCCTCCTGACACCCTCCCTTTAAGTATTTATAAGCATTGATTAGATGCCCCTAAGTCTTCTCTTCTCAAGACTAAAAAGACCCAAGTCCCTCAGCCTCTCCTC
>KZ506064.1:78781-89499 GCA_002844005.1 Limosa lapponica baueri
TGATTCTTTTCTCATATTCATTTGCTCTTTGTATGAAGAGAAAAGGACCTCTGACTTTTAAGAGCCTTTTTTGGGTCTTATTTGTCTTTGTTTCTTATATTAAATTCCATTTTGTGACCTCTAGCAGGTATCCACTGTCCCCACCAAAATGTCTGAGCAGTTATTTATGTCTTGGCTTAAGCACTCTGGACTAATTTATGTTAAAATTAATGGAATTGGGCCTATTCTTTTCATCTGGTCTCCTCCTGTCTTTCTCTCATTTCTTCAGCTTCTGTCATCTGCGGTCGGTTGTTTATATTCAGCAGTTCCAACAGAGCCATATCTTCATTGCCTAACCTGTTGCCAGCTCTCTCAGAACTTTAAAAGAAAAAAGTTCACACTAATATGGCAGCATTATTGAAATGGGATGAACAGAGGGGCTTGTTTTCATGCCTCAACCAGTATTTCTTCTTTATCCCGTTTAAAATATAGATCAGCTACCTTCTGGGCAATCCCAGGAGGAGGTAGCTTCTGGCAGAGGGAGAGGAAGAGCAGTGGGAGATGGGAGAAGGTGTGGTAGTGCCTTCCCTCAGCACAGAGCTCTGCAGAGTTTATGACCACATTCCTCTGGGACACGCAGCTGGAGCCCTGACTCTCATGAATGGCAAAGAGGCTGTCGCTCCCCTTCTTGATTTACCCAGAAGCCAAGTTTGCTGTTGTCTCCCAATTGTGCCAATGAAAGTGCCTGTGGGTTTTCTTGGTGGAGGGCATTAGTGAAATAATCTTGTTTAAAAATTATATACTTTAGCAAAAGGAACTCTTAAACCAAAATTATTAAATTAGTATAATAGCATATCCCACAAACCATTCAGCTACCATTCGGGTAGCTGAAGTACTGGCAAAGCTTGGCAGGGAAGGCAAAAGTGATGGGCCTACAGGATTATTTTTTAAACAAAACCTATGTTTCATTTTAAAATAAAGTGGTAACACGTCTGACAGGGCACATGCTTAGACCCTTTCAATATATGAAAAGGATCAAACTTTTGGGAAACTAGCACATACACAGTAACTAAAACCTTATTTAATGTGATACGAATGCTGTTCAGGCCTTAATTTCAGAAGGAAACTGTATAATGGACTTACAGTTAAAATGTAAGCTCATTACTGGACTAATTCTTGAAATGACACAATACATTTTCCTCATTCCCAACTTGTTTATCACTGGAGAGATGGGATCAACTAAAAAAACAAACACAGAAAAGGTAATTGTGATTTAACAATGTCTTTTGTGTTAGATTTATTTTCCTCCCTCGGGAAAGCTGTATAGCTAAAACATAAACTCTTCACCTGCACGGGAAAGATTTAAACTTTGAAGTGATTCTTCGTTACATGATACCGGTCAAGTTTCTTTTTGCACTGTGGTTACTGTGCTGTGCATAACACCACAGTATTTTCAATGCTCTAGTGATCAAAAAAAGAAGTGCAATACAGACACAATGTAAGTATTGTTGTTTTCATAGGTACTTTTGAGCTTCTGAAAATTCTGAAGGAAGTGGGAATTTGCCTTAAGGAAAGTGTATTTTTTCTGGTACTTCGATAAGCTCCTGACAGAAGGCAGTTGTGTTTTGACTGACGGCTCAGGTGACCTTTATCCAAGCCTCCACCCAAGACAAGAGCAGAATCCAGCTCATTGCTCATCAGAATTCTGAGTCATGCTGTTCTGAGAAAACAGATACTACAGGATTTGTAGGAAGATGATCAGAGGACTGGAGCACCTCTCCTATGAGGACCGGCTGAAAGAGTTGGGGGTTAGCCTGGAGAACAGAAGGCTTTGGGGAGACCTTATAGCAGCCTTCCACTACCTGAAGGGGGCCTACAGGAAAGATGGGGAGGGACTCTTTATCAGGGAGTGGAGTGATTGGAGGAGAGGTAATGGTTTTAAACTGAAAGAGGGTAGATTTAGGTTAGATATTAGGAAGAAATTATTTACTATGAGGATGGTGAGACACTGGAACACGTTGCTCAGGGAAGCTGTGGATGTGGCATTCCTGGAAGTGTTCAAGGCCAGGCTGGATGGGGCTTTGATCAGCCTGGTCTAGTCAGAGGTGTCCCTGTCCGTGGCAGGGGGGTTGGAACTCGATGGTCTTTAAGGTCCTTTCCAACTCTAACTATTCTATGATTCTACAATTTCAGTGTAGAAGGGCTTTTTAAATTATTCATTTAAGATGGACCAAATTAATCTGCAGCCACTTATATTGATTTACATTCCTAATCGACTAAACTAAGCTAGGAAGTCTAGTTTGAATGTGAACTTCAGTGATAAGACAACTTTTTGGGTTTGCTCCATGCAGTCAATTTAAAATCTCACCTTTCATTGGTGTATCTGATGTAGGAAGATTAGAAAGAAGTAAGCTAAGGCATGAATTTGCAGTGCTTTAGCTAGTTTGCCCTAGTCCCTTCTCAACTAACACTTGTAATAAGTGTGAGTGTGTCCTACTTTCAAAGTGGACTAACTAGTGAGCTCTGTTGTCATTCCTTGATCCACTTGGCAGTGTTACCTTGTATAGCTGAGACCTAAGTTAATCTGTTGAAATTTGCTCATATCCCATGTGTGAGATTAATTTGTATTCTTTCATGGTTAGCAAAAGGGGGCAGAAATGTCGGTGAGCCTGACCTGGATCATCTCCTCTAAAACTGGTGCTTGTACAGATAAAGTGTGTAAATGAATTGGGTGCTATCAATCCATTGTGGAAGTTCTCTCAGTATTTTCTTCTTTAGGAAATAACTCATATTTCAACAGATGTTTTTTTGAAAGTAAAATAATTGGAATTTGACCTAGAGTTATAAAAATGGATCTGCTTGTACAGTGTGGAGGCCTTGAGTGTTTCTATTTGCAAATCAGCAATGTGGTTTTCTTCTTATATAAGCACCTATAAATGCAAAATCAGAACACGCTGGTGAAGCCATTCTTTGTTTGGCCCAACCTGAGAAAAATAACTCTGATGCACCTTCTAGAATTAATAAAACCCACATTTATAAGGAAAAAACCCCCACCTAACAACGTTTTTTTAGCCAAAACTAACCAGGTAGCCATCACTTTCCTTAGCTGGCCTGAACACAGACTCTCCACCTACCTTCTTGTAACTGGGCTGACTCATACACAGTCAGGACCAGAGTGTGTGCTCTCTAAAATGGTGGAAATAAGAACCTGAAAGACAGCAAACAGTACTGTCTAACAAATCCCTTTTGAATTCAATAAATGAAAATGTGTGAGCTAAATGAAAATCTGAGAGAACATCTTTCCCTACCCCAGGCAATTTAAAGTACGTATGGAATAGTGAACGAACAGTGTATATGTACCTCTGGTCACATATTTTTTCTGACACTCATGTTTGTACTTCATTCCTGGCTCATATTCAAGCAAATAGAGGTATATGATTAGTTCTAAGAACAAATATCAGGGACTCATATTTGAGTTATGCTTTAAAAAGCACCGAAACAAAAGCATGAGGTGTTAAACCACATCTGAGGTATTGATCAAGGCTCTGCTACCATTTAAGCAGACTTCCTAATTATATGTTAAGGTACAAAATATTTGACTAACGAAGTGTATAAAATTATTTTCTGTCCTGAAATGGATGATCTCAGTGTAGGCGAGGGAAGAATTTATCCTGTTGTGCTTTCTCCTTTCATTGATTTGTTGCTCTTTAGGTTTTGTGTTTTAGGATTCTTCAAAGATCTGTCTATTTATTCTGTGAGGCCAGACAGAGCCAAGGGATGAAATAGGTTCCCCTGTTTTATAAACTGGGCTGACAAGGGTCCTACTGCCTAAATGTCTGTGCTGGAAGGCATGGGGAGTGCTTGTTGTCCATGCAGACAATTGCTGCTTCCCCTGTGCAGCTGGATACCTCAGCAAAAAGCCAACAAAATGGATCTTGGCTATTTTGGGGTGAGAGCAGAGGGGAAGGAGGGGTTATATCTCCTTCAGGGGCAATCTACTACTTCCGCTTTCTTCACTGCAGGCAGCAGGGGTTAAACCCTCAGCTCTTGAGTTTTGTCAACACATGTGAGTTACTTTATTCTCTTTTTTAGGGTGCCAAGATCCAATCTACCCTACATGCTGAGAAGCCCTGGGACAGCCCAGTGTCAGCAATGTTGGTTTCTAAGAATACTGCACACTTACATACTTACTGCTCAGATGATATCTTTGTTGTTTTTCCAATCATGTCTGCTTCTTATATTTTAAACACACAGCAGTACAAGGATTAATGCAAGTGGAATGTGCATACTGGAACGTGGCCTATTTGTTACAGGAAACTATTGTCACGCGTTACTGACAATCTGACATAAGCTCGATTGTCTGAATTGCAGCGTTAAATGGGGAAATTTACCTTTGAGGAAATATAAACCATTTATCAATGGCTGATCTCCAGGTTGTTTTCTTAACATCAGTGAGAAACAATAATTCAGTGACAGAGGGAAGTGGCTTTTTTCTCATAGGCACTCTACCTGGGTCACCAGGTGGCTTTTCTTCAGATTTTTTTTTTCTTTTTTGCATTATTTGCAATGCTAGGCCAGAGGACTTGCATCAAAAAACCCCAACATTCTGGTCTCAGTGAATTTCATGGCACAATGGGGTTGATTTCAACTGGTACTGAATTGGTTTAAGAACTGAAAACAGTCACTTTTGTTTCCCTCTCTCTCCTTTTTGGAAGTTCCTAGACCATGTTTGGCCCGTTCCTGGGATGTGAAAGAAAGTGAAAGCTCAGGTGCGTTTTGGCTCTCCACCATCTTGTTGGCTTAAAAACTAGGCAGGATCCAGCCCAGTCTCTGTCATTTGGATGAAAATGCCCTCTTTAACATAAAAAGAAGTTTATTGGTGGGACAAAAGTTACCGCATTGGATTGCCTTGCAAAGTTTCTTTTCAGGGACACCAGAAAAATTGAAAATTCAAGTAATATTTAGCTTCAGTAAAACCGTGGGAGTTTCTGTCTGCCATAGGCATGACATGAAGGTTAGACTGAGCCCCTAGGGGTGAGGGATATCAGGAGTGATCAAGGGCAGGGAAGCTGGACAGGGTGCTATGTTTTGTTTTGTTTCAGGCTTATGACAGCCCTGTTGCACTGCTGCTTGGAGGCTTGGCATTCTTTCTTTTTCAGCTGGCCTAACGAAATAGTTCACCTCTTCTTTGGGATGCATATGTATGTGTTGTAGGAACAGAGGGAGCACAGGCAGCACTGAAAATCCCACGAGGGATCACAGAGCACACTGCAAAGCACTTGGCTGATGAGCTGCAGCTTGCACTGCAGCACCGTGTGCTGTAGTTGTTGACAAGTGGTGTTGAGGCCAGGGTTGGAGAAAGCAGCAGCTGACACCAGTGGTGACATTCAGGGTGTGAATAGGAAGGAGGACATGGGAACAGCAGTGATGACAGCTGACGCAGCAACTTAAGTATGAATCAGGGTGCAGGAAGGGGGAAGGAATTTGGACAAGAACACAGACAATTTGTACTTGAGTTCGAAAGTTTTCTTCTCATGAAAGTAAATGCCTGCTGCCACTTAGTCTAAATATAATCACTCTCAGGGGCATTTATGCTGTTACCCAACTGCTTCTGAAGCAGTTCACCAGTACTGGTCAGAGGCAACCTGCATATTCATTTTCTGAAGAGAAGTTTATCTTGCTTGTGTGGAGGAAATGATTAGCACCTTTGCTAAGCATATTGCAATCCTCGGAGAAACCAGACAATTCCAACATCTGAAAAATGGTAACATGAATGTTTCCAATCATCAGTGTTTTCAGCAGTATCAACCAAGCAGCATGCTTAAAAAATCAGGAAAACCTCATTATCCAAGCAACTTTTTCCCATTTCTGTTCTGGTTCAGATTTTCGTCTGATTCAACTCCAGAATGATCACCTTATGGCAATTGTTAGGGAGGTTGGAAGAGTTAAACCAGGGTGAATATGGCCCTTTTGTTTGTGCTATCTGTACTTTTTGTACTCTAAAGCCCAGGGTGACACTTGATATTGTACTTAGTCAAAGCCTTTCAAGCAGTGCTCTCTGTATCAGATTAATGATGCTCTGTGTTACACAGGCAGCAAATCAACCAAATCAATACACATACAATAGTTCAGGTGGCTTTTTGTCAGAAGAATGAAGGACTTGCTGTGACAACAACACCGGAAAGATAGAAATATGTGGGCAGATGGCAGTAGGGCCTCGTTTGGACAAGTGAACAGCCTGAACTAGTGTCATCTCACCTGGTATGTGACCTGAGAGAATTTGGCTCTGGGTTCTTTCCTCCCTTTTGTATGGCCCTTTGTTCATTGTCTTTCAGCAGTGACTGATGTTTGAAATCCATATGCTACTGCTGCTTACAGACCTCTAGCAGCAAAGCAACCTGAGCTTTAGAGACACTTCAAAAGCAAAAGGATATAATATCTATCTTGGGACAGCCATTTAAGCTGGTCTTTTTATGAAGTTTTGCCCCTGAGAACATGGCAGTTGCCTAATTTTGAGCAGCCATTACCTTACTTTTATTTTGAGGGATCACTCATCTCAGCTCAGCTGGATCCTCCGCACTTCCATCAAGGAGGCTAGACATCTTAATACCTAAGTACAAATTGATATGTGAAATACTTTTCAAGAAACCCTGATGCTAGGAGAAAAGAAGATAAAACTGCCCATTTTTATGTAAATGTTTGGGTCAGAACAGGAGGAAGGACTCTTTTGGTAGCCTGAGGAGTTTGTGCTTCTGTGAGGGCAGACTACAAGCCTTCCAGAGAAATTCCAACGAGATTGTTGTTACAAATACTAAATTGTCTTTTCTGTTTCTTTTCTTATTTTTTTTTATTAGGTTGTCTGCTTTTATCATGCAGCAAGATCAAAAGACATACAAGCACCACGAAAGAAAGCTAAGAAAAGATGCAAGTGCCGAGAACCTGGCAAAAGACTACCAGGTGAGTGACCTTGGGGAGGCTGAGCTGGCTTCTGGCTGGGTCTGAGATTCCATGGTTAAATCGAACAAGTTACTTGCACTGGCTGCTTAGGAAAGGCAGATGCACAGCAAGTGGAATGTTATTTCTATGCTTATTGTCCCCATGTAACTGGAAGATAGCTAATAGCAGGAATGCTGTTGTCTCAGATCACTACCAGAGGAGCTAATTGCTTAAGGCAGAGCTTACATGAGGGAAGATGTTGGCTTCCTATTCTGTAGTACTTTCCCTGATGTGTTACACAGCATGACAAATAGAACAACACTTCCATGATGTTTATAGGTTTTATAATACATGGTAGCAGTAGAATCGAGGCCAAGTGCCAAGATAGTTAATTAATTCCACTTTCCTGAATTACCCATAAGATTTAAGTTATGTATGGCAATTATCTCCTTTAAACTGTTAAGCGTGCAGAAAGTGGTTATTGCCTGCTGTCTTTCTACATGCACCATGGCAGAGACAGCGAACCTTGCGGTGCGTTTGCTTGCACAGTGACACAGAAGTGCCGTGCGCCTTCCTGCTGCTGTTAGAGCCGTGACGAGCTGCGCCGGCAGCCCTGTGGTGCTGGGCTGTGCACACACAGGCAGCTACCAGCAACTCACTGCCTGAGGAGTTCCCATTCCAAGAGGTGAGGCAGAAAAGGGTAAGGCACGGTGTATCATCATCATGGCTGTTATAGGGAGGAGGAGAAAAGACAGAGCGAGTTGAAGTGGCAGGCCCAAGGTTGCCCTGAGGAGCTGGAGTCCCTGTAAGGAACTGAATCCCCCATTTAACCTACATCTCCATCCCAGGACCTACCCACAGAGCTCTGTGTTAAATCACACAAATCTTACAGATTTCTTTTGCAGTTTAATTTCCTCATGCTGCTAAAACAATGCCAGTCCCTGGCTGTGCTTGCTCCATGTAACTTCAAGGGCTCTGGCAGCTTGAGCAAACAAGGAAAACCACAATCAAAGGGCAAAACATGCTGCTCCTTGCTTGGACTTCTAGTCTTTTTCTTTCTGCTGAAGGTGCCTGGTTGCTTTTTAATTATCTTAATCTGATTAACCTTCACTGGACCTGTTGTATGATAATGAACCTAAACTTAAACCTAACAGTATGAGGCTGCTGTGTGACTCTGTAGGGTGATACAGTACCTCCCAATCTGCTTGCAGGACATATTAGAGGCCTCTGTACTGAAGCTGCTGGACTTAAGTGGTTCTGGTGTTTTATGGCAATGAATTACCAGATGTCCTGTAGCGGCTCCCATGGCCCTGACTGAGCTCTCTAAGCCCCATGTGCAGGCTTCACTGTGAGGGGCCAATATACTTGAGCCTGCTTTGGACTGCATGGTTTGTTTCAGTGGTTCTTTCCTGGCCTTCCTGCCACACTTTGAGACAGTTTACAGGATTAAGATGATGTATCTGACCCATATTTAATAGCTAGACCACCATCCATCCCAGGAATCCATAGTGATTAGGAAAAACCAGAGGACAGCGTACAAGCAGGTGATGAATTTCAGCTCCTTCCCAGAGAACCAGGCAGGGTGGCGGCAGGGGGGGGCTGTTCTCCAGATCACAATTTTCCCTGCTGGTCTGGGGAACCACGGCAAAGTGGGGTGGTAGGAATCCAGCTCAAACCTTATGAAGTTGGTGTCTCTGGAGAGGGATGTTGCTATAAAAATGCCCACTCTTAGCCTACTAGGAAAATAAAATAGTTAATGGTGAAAAATTAAGGTGTTTTTACAATTGCATTTAAAACCCTAGGGGAGCCTGTAATGGGCTAAATGGACTACTTAGAGAAAAGCCCTCAAGTTTTCCTCCTTTTTGTGTGTGTTTTAATTTACTGTGTGTAGCTGCCATTATCCATAAACCAAAACTTACGACTCTGTTACAACAGGAGAAAAGAACACTTTATTGTCTGCTGTTGGCAGATCACCCAAAGTCCCCTCCCAACTTAACAAGCATTAAGCTTCAATAAGACACAAGACACTTCAGAAAAAAACATCGCCACAAGGCTAATGATGACAACAGCTGCCAGCAAACTTTCCATTGCAAGCAAGTAAAGACTTGAAACAAATTTTAGCTCAAGTTTTGTTTTAGTAGCATCAGTGACATGTCTGTGCCGGCAAAGGCTCAAATTGCATTCCTTAACACTAGGACTGTAGACCTATCTCCTGGAGTCATTACATTGCAACAGCCTGGTAGTCATGAGTAGAGTTGTGAAGTCTTTAACAAATCTGACATTTTTCTTCTTTTAAGAAGAGGTTTTTACGCCCTGAAAGGCCAGTGAGGCAAGTCACTGGAGTCTCATACAGATGAGAATTTCAGCATGCCAAAGAAAGTTAAGGTGCCTTTTATGTTTGGAGGAAGGCATGAGAAAGAGGTTGTGGGTCTCAGCAAAGCTGGAGAGTCAAGAACTTTGTAATTCTGTTTACATTTCTGATATTCATTTTCTTCTTAGCAAGTCATTTAAAGCCCAGTCTGTACCAGTGTTCTTACCTACATGAATAAGAGCTCTGTACAGCATGAGCAGGTGAGGTCTGACCTCTAACCTTTCCCTTCATTTTCCATTGTATTGTGCAGTGCCAATTTTACTTGTACACCTCTCCCAACTGGGTGGATCATGAAGTTGCTCTATATGAAGTTGCTCTGTATAGAAAGCCTTGAAGATAATTAGATGAAAACAACTCCAAACCCTTAGTAACAGTAAAATGTCTGAACAATTTAACTGCAAGATGGTACAACACAGATAGCGAGTACTGATTGGTAGGAAGAGAAGTTCACACTGTCTGTTGTCGATGCACTCTCTCAGAACAAGTGTTGCCGTTCTGCCCAGCATCTTCAAGAGCTGCAAAGAAATAATGAACAAAAGCAAGCTTGAAAGCCCTTCTAACATCCTGCCTGTTTTTTCTGTCTTATGAAAAGTATGGCCTTAGAATGGGGACTGTCTTGCAGAGGTGGAATTAGCCATTGGTTAAAAATGGAACTTATTTAAAAAAATCTGCTCCCTGTGCCACAGTCAGGAACATTTGCATGTCAGTTTTCTGACTGAAGTACATTTATGCTATGTGTAACCTAAGACAGAGACAGAGATTGTATTTGGTCTAAGAAGAATCAGGAAATTCTGGGCCAGATAGGCTGCATTTCCCTTACTTGGTGGAGCACAAGCCAGAAAGCTGCCTGAAACTAAATGTACTTTCTCATCTGTGTCTGCAGTTCTGGCCCTAAAGTACAGTTCAGCCGCCTACATATCCTATAGTGTCTTGCTGCAGAAGACGTCAGCCTTGCTAGAAGGCTCCTAGCCTGACTTGTCAGCATTGTATTAACCATGTAATCCTGCTGCACTGGGGATAAGAGCAGACAATTTGACATGAGAACATAGCCTATGGGTTGGCACGTGCTTGAATCTGGGCTAAGCAATAGTGTGGCTCCAAATACCTGCTTGTTTGAAGCTACTGCATTTTGGGTGCTAGTATTCAAATTATTTAGACATGAAACAAATATGAGCTTAAGCATGTACTGGGACCCAGACTTGAAATGCAGTCTAGAAATAACCATGGTGGTGTCCATATCCATGCAGACTATAGTCCAAAGTCACATTATTGAAGCCGCATAGAGGCATCATGATGTGACCTTCTGCTTTTGTTAATTTATGATGTCACCAGTGAAATACTAGGATAATATAGCCTGGCCTTTACATCCTGTACTGAATTTGTATTACATGAGGTTAGAAAGACAGCTTTTAAAGAAACTTAAATGAAGAAT
>KZ506064.1:90444-218502 GCA_002844005.1 Limosa lapponica baueri
AAGCAGCAGTCCTTCCTATTCTCCGAGAAGGGAGCTTCATTTGAAAAAAAAAAAAAAAAAAAAAAAAAAGGAAAAAACCCCTGAATTGCATCCTCCCACGAGGACATTTAATTTAATAAAGCAGCCTCCTCAGGATTGCTCCACTGTTGCTTAGGCGCCTCAGGGGGAGGATTCTTCCTCATGAGGGGGAGGATCTTGGCCAGGCATGAGGGAGACGCTAAGGCTGGGTGTTAGGGAGTGGATTTGTCCCTGAGGGCAACGTTCCCCTTTCCAAACAGCTGTATGGATTTCTAATGCAAATTCTGTCTTCATTATATGTGCAAGAGGATTCATTTTTAGGTAGGTCAACTGTTTCGCACCCCATTCTGAATTCCCCTGGCTAGCCTACTTGGTCTGGCAGTTTGCAGAACTGCCCACCGGATGTCCAGGTGTATACCTGCCACCCCCTCCATCCTTGCCCCGAGGCGATGGGATTGTTGGCAAGTTACACAAGGGTAGTCTGAGTTTTGGCTTTGGTGTGCCACTGTCGGTAATCCCAGGCAGAACAAGTTAGCCCTTCTGCCTTTCAAGGTGGACCAGCGGATGCTCCTGCCCTGTCTGTAGCCAGGATGTGGAGTGGTTTAGTCAGCTGTTACCCCAACACCAGTTCCCACCAGCTCCCGGGGCCAGAGTTGCTCCTCCTTGTCACAGTGCTTTGGCACTTTCTTGTTTCAGCATCAGTGTGCAGGGTCAGAAGCAAAAGACAAAATCTACCCTGTGCTCCTAAAGAAGTGAAAGGGAACGTTCTCTGTCAGCCTCAACATGCCAAGACTGAAATGAAGTACCCCCAGCCTTTACAGTAGTGCAAAAGTCTCAAAATGTGAAACAGATGCCTGCTTTGGGGGAGTTCAATGTATACCTGTCGCACGCTGCCTTCAAGCCAGCGATAGATGCTGTCCAGGAAATGGCAGAGCAGAATCCAGAGTTTTACATATGCAAATAATACACTCTTCTATCTAAGAGGAAGATTCTCTGGATATAAAATAAGATGTTATTTGTTACTAAAATCTTTCAGGACAAACAAGCTAAGAATGGAGTCAGGAATGAGCAGGTTTGCAACAAACTTACATGGAAGAAAACCCTTGCTAGGTGGTCAGGGTTCTTGTGTAGCATCTTGAAGGGTGATTAGATACTTTCCTGACCTTGGGGAATATTGTGAAGGACCAGTCCTTTGGGAGGAGGTTGGAAGACTATATGGATTTGTGATTTTGTTCATTTGATCTTCTTTGTGCTCTTGCCTCCCATGGGAGACTCTCAGGTTTGTCCTACCTGTTTGATTGAGTTTTCAGGAGGAGGCACAAAGAAGGAGAAGACAAAGAGCTATGGAGGAAAGGACAGAGAAGTGCTCTTACATCCAGCAGCAGAATTTCATTTGGCAGCACATGCATGCTTTTCTCTAAGACAAACTTTCTCCAATTAAATGTTTTTGGCGAAAAGTCAGAATCAGTAAATACACTGCATATTAAACTACTTTCCAAAAGTATAATGAGAAAGGAGCGAAAATACTATTTAGTTTAGAAAAACTCGATATCGTTGTGTTTTGATATCTAGTTATCTATACTTACTGAAAAACGTGAAATACGCAATTTCTAGTGACAGTCACGTAACGAGACTTTTCAAAGAAAAGTCGGTAATACCACCAGATGGCGCCTAAAGCACAAAATAACCGCAAAAATGCCTAAACCTCAGGGCTTCCAGTGCCATCTAGTGCCGCCACTCGCCTTCCTGCTTTGGGCAAGTAACATCGCGTTCAGGGAGGGCCCCCAGGCTGGCTGACTTCTGAAAGGAGCAGGTTATGCTGCCCGTGTTCATCATATGCAACATATGCAATGGTTTGAGATGGGGAGTGTGTCTGGAGGAAATATTACTGTCTTGTAATATTCTGACTGTTCTTGCACTCTTCCCAAGGCATTCCACCCTCATGGACAGGGGACTGGTTTACGTGCACTTTTGGCTGTTCTCGTGGTAGTTTTGACAGTGTTAAAATTTACTATCAAAAAATCATCATCTGCAAGTAAAAAGTATAAGTAAAAAGATGTGGACTGTGAGAAAAGAAATATATCTTCTTCACTATCCCTTTCAGAGTGATACTTTGCACACTTACAAGCCTCCAATAGAAGTTTTGTAAACATTAATGAGTTATTATTTATAGCTACTGCCATTGTACTTTGTTTGTGTCCCTTTATCCCTTAACAGTGAAGCAAACAGAAGAGAATGACTGTAGACAGTCATTTTTAAGCATTCATTTTGAGCAAAATTCGTCAGTTCCTTCACCTTTGCTGCTGAGCTTGCAAATACTTACTGGCAATCTCTGTTGTTCATCACAGAGGAAAAATTTTAAAGCAAATGAACATCAAAGAAGTAGTGAGAGGAGAAGGATTGGCAGTTTCCACATTAGACTTTCCTATGCAAAAAAAAAAAAGTTGTTTTATCTCTGAATGGATGGGACTTACTCATCTCTCCACAGCTGCCTGCTTTACACAGTCCTCCAGCTTGCCTGAGCATGCATGTTTTCTGAGTGGGAAACGTCCTGTCCTGTTATGTCAGCTCCTTTTCTCCCGAAAAAGAAGACCTGACAGCAACGTTCTCCTCTTGCAGAACTATGATTTTCTGAGCGATGATTTTCTACATTTAGCTGCTTCATTGCTCACTGAACACTTGCCATTTCTAACAGAATTAAAATCTTCCTAGTAGTTGAAACAGGTTAATTGCAATTAATATAACAAATGCTTACAGGCATTGCCTATTAAGTCATTATTTTACATAGCAGCCTGTTGGTCTTATGATGTTGTTCCCCCATCCATGCCAGTTCTCTGTTCCTCCCATGGATTGCAGTCATTTACCCACAAGCAATAGGCAAATACAGGCATTGTCATGTTTTCGGGCATTTTTTTGCCCCTCCATCAGAGTGCTGGTGGTGTGCTTTGGCTATAAAGGACACCTGAGCCACCTAGAGGGCTGAGAGCAAGTAGTCTACCTGGGGAGGAAGGTCAGTGAAGGAGCGAGGAAGAGATTTTTCTGCCCAACATGAGTGCCCTGGGAGCTCACTGGTGCTCCCTGCTTCAAGGGACACACAAAGACCCAGCAGGAGCCTCACAAGCCAGCTTGACTAATGTCTTGCTGTGAGTTTTGAGCACATAACAAAATAAGGAAAAAAATTCCTAATTAGGCCATCTTGAAAAAAGGTGGGGAAAAAAAGTCTTTCTGGTCATTATGCCTTTTTTTTTTTAAGGTTCTATTTTCTCTATAGTTAATATGCGTTTTTAAACTGTTGATGTCAAAGGTAAGTGTCATATGTCGGTCTCAGGGCCCGGTTTAGGAGAAGGCAGTGACAAATATTGCACTTCTGCCAGCTTTGGTGGAATGAGTTCTCAAAATTAAATGCATAGTAGAAATTTGGGAGTTTAAGCACTTCTATACAGTGAGGTCTCCACTTACGTATTTTGCTGTGTTGAGGCCTGGGACACATGTGGACCCGGACTTGCATGTAAGGCAAGGACACCCAGTAGAGTACAAGCATGACTAGAATGTGTTCCCTCGAAGACACTTGGAACAGATACTTGTGCCTGCAGTAAAGATTGTCTGATGCTTCCCAGTGAGAAAATGGGGGCAGAGTAAGTGGGAACAGATGTGGGGATGAAAAGAGAAGCCAGGGAGAACAAGAACAGCAGAGTTTTCCAAAACGAAAATACATTTTTCTTCTGTGATTGAACTGTGCTTTCCCAACTTTCATCTTTCATTTGCTGTCTAACAAATAGCTTTGAAATATACTCAGTAAAGATCTGTCTCATCTCCCTTCCATGGCTGGGCATGGACAATAGTCTTCTACTGTGTCACCAAATGCTCAAGCAGATTAGGACAATCGTAGGCTGTGCCATGGCTCTGAGTTTTTGAGACCTGATGACTACTCATGAAGTTTTCCAGCACTCTCCCCCTCATTTTTTTTCTTTAACGGAATTACATGTAAAAACTACATTATTAGGTTGCAAGTCAAGCACCACAGAGTAACAAAATATCAGAAATAAGTTGTCTGTGTTACATTAATTTGTCTCTTCCTTCTGTGTCCATGACATTTACTTGATTTTTTTCCCACAGGGTCCTTAATTGTATAGGAAGGGCTGTATTCTCAGAACAAATCAAGTTTCTGTCAGTCTCATCTCTGGGAAAATGCAGAGGGTGGACCCAAAGCTACAGTCTGAGCTGCTGAAAGATTGCAGTCTCCTATAGAAATTCTGTGAAAATCCATCTACAAGAGAAATGAATATATGCTAGAAGCAAAAGCAATCAAGTGCTTACTGTTTTTCATCTTCCTCCTCTTTTTGAAACGTATAAAACAATGTGGTTTCACTTATGCTTTTTGAGCCAGGCAGGTGGTGAATTCCCAAGTGGATTGTGTGTTGCCTGAATCCTCTGCTGTTTGATTTGGCTGGTAATTAAAATCTTGGGTAAATTACATGGAAAATTGTAATCTGACTGATTCCTCTCATGGCTTGGGTAGTCCAGGTGGATCAAGCAGAGGAGAAGTAGGGCCTTCCAGTCAGATGAGAACCATCAAAGCATATGGAGGTTGGCTCTGGTACTTGCTGGCTCTTTGCAGACAGCACATGAAGAGCAGAGCCCTTCAAGTGCTCATTTCCAACAACTGGTTTCAAAACCTCAGCAGGAGCTATGTGAAAGGTTTGATTTTTATTCATGACCTTTCTAGGCCAATGGGGCCAAGTAGATTTAAGCAGGTGATGTTTAAAAGATCCCATTTGGTGTTCCCTGTTGGAGATACCAGAAGATGTGGTTATCTCAGAAAGGATCAAATGCCATAACAGACAGGCGAGGTTCCTGAACGAAGACCCAAGTGCCACCTAAGATTCCTTGGGGAGAGGACTTGCATGCCTAAATGCAAATGCTTCTCATACTCAGGAAAGACTCTGGCTTTAGGACCCTGGGTTTCAAACTTGTCATGGCAGACTTTCCTTAACTCATTCAATTCCTTCTCAAAGAAAGCTGGATGGAAGAGTTTTGTCAATGGAGGTGAGCTGATGACTGGAGCCTTTTGTTTCTGCTGCGCTACTTCTGCATCCTTGTGTAAGATAATTCTGACTTAAGGTTTCATCTTAAGGATTTTCAAAAATATCCCTAGCTCCCAGCCAGATGCCATGAGCCAACAGTTGAAGAAGAAGTAGTCTCCCTAGGAAAAAATTAAGAGAGGAATGTGAAGGATAATTGGTTTTACTGGCTGAGGTAAACCATAGTTGCAATATGCATGACCTCTAGTGCTTTTCCTGGGGAACATAGCCAAAATCTGTTAGACTCAGTTAATTGTGGAAACTCTTGTGGCAAAAAGATATTCTTACAGGTTTGTTAATCCTTTCCCATTGTAAAAGTTTGTCTCACCAGATGAAATACATCTTTAAATTCATCAGATGACTTTAGTTTTTAATGGATCCACTAAATTATTGTTTGAGTAGGCAAATAAGACCCTGATGTTGCTTTGTCTTGTCATGGAAGGTCTTTGAGGACTCATCCACACTCAACAGTAAATTCATATTCACCCTTGGGGTGATCTGGCAGAGGAGAGCAGGAGGGGCAGTGCCACTGCTGCCCTGCAATAGCAGAGGAGCTACTGGCAAGGTTTAGCTGAATAGCCCTTACCCCTACTGTAGAGATGTTTTATTAAAGTACTTTTAGAAACAAATATAGCTGCTTGGTTTTTTTCATGCTCTTCTCAATAGTGGATGTAACTACATTTCAGGAAAAAGCTGAGCAAGGAGAAATTTTTTTCCAAGACAAATATGCTGAAGTGATGACTGTCTACTAGACTATAGACATAAGGAAAGGCAGAAGCAGAAGATCTGTCCTCCTTTATCCTTTTTGGCATTGCCCTAGAAACCTTGTTCTCCACTTAAAGAGAGTTCCCATAAAGTGTGAGAGAGCCCCTGAAGAACATGGAATTAAGATTTATTTATTTGAGCCTTTATTTTTGCTGATGTAGTTTATCCCAGGATATTCAGTGGATAGGAAGATAGAAACTTGGTACAGTGATGGTTGGCTCAGAGACAGGCCTCAGTGTTTGTGTAGGGAAAACAAAAGCTTTTCATACTGTGGAGAAACCATCAACATGCTAGGCTTCTACTCCTCTCAGAGCATTGTTTTCTTGTTGCCAGTAAAGCACATCAGCATATCTTATAAAAAATGTCTGCTTAACCTCATTACCAGAATTACCTGCACTGAGTAGCAGTTTCACAGATCTTTTATTCTACTCTCTTGACCTGCTTGTGCTTGATTCCTTTCCCCCACTACTACTACAGGTTTTTCTTGTAAAAAGAACACACACCTTGTCTATACACATCTCGTATGCAAATCAGCATATGAGGGAAAACTTGGTCTGAGACAAAAGCAAGTGCACCCAAGATACTCGCACTTTTAACCTGCTTTCATACAGAAATGCACATTAGCATCATGCTGCCTGTGTGCCTAACTTTCAGTCCTCTATAATTTTGAATTTGCTGACTAACTTCAGTCTATTTGATGAAGGAAACTTGACATTAATTTCTTGTGTGTTTAGTGAAAATTAGTAGCCAAGTAGAGCTGAGGGGCCTGACTTATTTTTCTGCTGAGGGAAAGACTTCTTTATGAGCAAAACGTTATTACTGGACATTAGAAAATCTGCATGGGAGAAAAAAGGAGCCGATAGATGCCTAAACCACAGGAAAAGTTTCAATCAGACTTTGCATCTTATTAGACACAGGATAATTCAACCACAAGACAAAAAAACCCACAGGAAACTGGACTTCATTTTCTGTAGCTACTTGTTTTTTTAAATCAGAATGTTTGGGGTTTTCCTCTCTCTTCACTTCCAGAGAATTATTACTGCGCTGTGGTCCTGGGCTTTGAACTTACAGAGTATTTATTTTTTAATGGTATCTCCCTTTCTATTAGTTTGTAATGCCCCATCAATGTAACATTTAATTGTATAGAATGTGGATAGTAAGTCTGAGTATTAAAAATGTATTTGCGAAGTCTATCTGGTGATTAACTGTAGAGTTTCACTATGTTTAAAAATAGTAAGTAAAATTACTTTTCCAAGGACTGATTTCATTTTCCAAACAATAATGTGTGCAACTTATTTATAGTAGATGCTATGGTGATGATTACATCAAGATTTCACTATAGCTCTCAACTTACAATTCCTTGAGAAAAAAAAAATACACTTTTGAGTTAAATTGTTTGTATTTGTTTAAAGCCCTGAGGATTAGTTTACTTGTGGTGCATTGCTGTTTTTTATTAAATTATTTATTTGCTTATTATATTATTTATTTAGCGAGATATTGTTTCACTGTTGGCTTACATGTGGGAGGAAAAGTGTCATTTATAAGCAGAAACAAGTGAGATTAAATATTATTTTTATATATTTCTTCATTTTGCTGTGTTATTTCCTAAAAGAGGCAAGAAGGAAAAGGGTAAGACTTCTTTCCAAGCTACTACATGTAGGAATTACTTGATTTACTCTCTCTCTCTCTTCTTTTTTTAATTCCTTGTAGCCAGTAGGTTGGTGCATGGTGGGCTTCTTCGTATGGTAAATCCAGTTCAGTCCAGTTCAAATCACTCTCCAGTTCAGCACTGCCATTTAACACTTCAATAACAAGTTCCTAGTTGTCCCCAAAGGAAGCAATGTAGTTAAATTAAACTGTCCCCAGCCTAAGAGTTATTTTGAAATAATGAATATTCCATAATCAGGAAACAACGGAGTGAAGCAGGCAAATCTTTGAAGCCTCATGAAGTTTTGGAATTAGCATCTGTATCAAAAAATCTAATTAATGTTTCCTTTGTAAATTCATTTTCCATCTAATTGGCCAAGCTTTGATTGGGAACTGGAAATGTCATCCAAAAATATTTCCTCTTACAAGACTACTCAAAACAGTGTTTTCAGTCTGTCGTTATATTCCCTGTTCTATGCTTTTGTCCTGTAAGGATTTTCAGCCCTCATCACTGTATTGAAATAGCTTCATCTGGGCAAATTTTCAGTCCGAACTAAATTATAAACTGGACTTTATTGTGGTCAACGTAGCTCAGATAAAATAAATGGCACCCTGTGCTCAGTGTCACTGCTACGTGTCCACGTGAAGAAATTAGACTGGTGGAGTTAAGCTCCCTGCCCGCCATGCAGACAAAGCCACGGTTCAACTCCCAGCTTCGGTGAACCATAAACCAGGGACAACCTTGTTTAACATATCACTGAATCTGATTGATATGTTAATATCATCCAAGTTCAAAGCAACACGTCCTGGCAAGATAAATGCTATTTTTTTCTGGTAATTTACCATTTCCTTCTTCCGTAAATCCAGCAGACAAAATAACAATGGAGAGGGGGAAGGGGGCTGGGTTGGACCGATCATTTTAAAAACGAAGAATGCTTTGGCAAAGTCTCTCTAACCTGTTACTGTAAACATCAGCAGTCCTGTCACTGTCTCGGCCCGTATAAATACGTTCATGGCGCCCCACCTAAATCAGTGAAATATGCACATAGTTCAGACATACAAGTTAAATCCCAGGCAGCAACAATAAAGAGTAGGAACCCGAGGTCTTTTCCCAGGTTTTATCTTTTGCAGGCATCAGTGCTGAGAGCGTAGTAATGCACTTACTAAATCCTTCTCAGCCCCAATCCTGCTTCCTCTGTTTGTGTGGCACTTCCTCCAAGTGTTGTGGCTGGGGCAGCAGAGCTGGGCCCAACACAATAGCCCTGGGTCCAGATTGTTGTCACCTGTCCTTTTTTGTCTCTCGGTTTTCGACCTGCTACACCTAAGCTTGGATAGGAAAGCCTGTGGGCAGCTGCTCCTTTTCTTTAAAAAAAAAGATAAATTGCATTTTCTTCACGTTAAAAAGCTAAGTCTTGCTCCGTGCAGCCAGGCCTGTGCTCTTTCTCCTATTGAAATCAAACTTTTCCTCCAAAGTTTGTGGTGCCTGAGACATGACCCAGCATACACCGTGCTGCTCGAGAAACCCCGTGGTCATTCATGGCTTATTGCATCAGTAGCTATTTTAGAACTGTGGGAGAGAAGTGTTTAAAATGAAGTCCTCGGTGACTTCAAAGGCACCGCTGGCGTGATTCAGGGTTAGCACACATTGAAAGCCTCCTCCTTGAACTGCATTGGCAGTGTGAGGGATGAGAACTGGGATGAGAAACCAGGCTGAAGCCCAGTCCTCTTGGGCTGCTTGAGGGGGCTGAAAAATAGCTGTTACTCAGCCAGAAGATATTTTGCACTGATAGATTTCCAGCTGATTAGACGACAGGAAAAGTTTAGTCAACACTTCGTCAGAGCGCCCCCTTATGTTTCCTTATAAGACGTTACGAATAATTCGGGGGCTCCACAGCGCTGCTTCAAGCCTCTTGCCGTCCAGATGTCACCTGGGTTTTTTGAACGTAAGGAAAGAGCATTAGGTGATTGGGATGATGGACTGACAGGCCTGAATAAGTTGTAAAGCAGTGTGAGGTGCCAAAGTGGTGCTTTGGACAATATTAAGGGCTGGACTTAATCTCATGGCAGTACGTTCCCAGGTCCCACCTGAGGACAATTCTCTGGGAACATGAAGTGGCATCAGCCACTCCCAGGCAGGGCTGCTCCGGTCTGCACCAGGTATGGCTCTTCTGGCCCCGGCCACAACTGGACCCGTCATGATAAGCTGTATTAACTGGTGTGGGAGGTCATAAGGGTGTGAGTCGTTCTGCTTACCTCTATGGTTGGGAAGAGGAGCGCAGGTGTCCTGCTGTATCGGCTGGCCAGGCTCCCCTGGGCACCGAGAGCACTGCCATGCCACGTCTCTCATCCCGGCTCAGGCCAAGCACCTGCGTGGGGGATCTTCATTAGAAGGAGAGTGGTGGAGGAGGCAGGTTCCCTACAGCACATCCAGCATCTCCTCTTGCCCCAAGGAAACTGGGGAAAGGCTGCCCTTTGCGCTTGATATGGGGGGTTGCTGCTGACCCACTGCTGACAGCTGAGCTGGTGGCATCTCCTGAGCTTTTATGGGGACATGGAAATAGGTGGGAGATTTGGATTTACCAGCTGTGTCCTGGGCTGAACCCAGAGTAGGCACCCAGAATACTGACTGATGCCTCATCTGCTTGCTCAGGAGAAGAAGGTTCAGTGCAGGGGGATCAACTGGCACCGCTGCTGAGTGATCATCCTTATTAATGCTTAGATGATTGTTTGTGTTCCTTACAGTGGGAGGGGGCACAGTCCCTTCTTGGAGAGAAATGCTGGCAATTTATGCTGCTCAGAGAAAATGTAAATAATTACAAATTTCCATCCTACCATCCAAGAAAGACAGCATCATTTTATACATTTGTTTTCGTGCATAATAATTATAATCACTATTCTGGAACATTATTGGAAAAGTTATTGTTCTTTCTAAAATGTTAAGTCAGTTTAATGACTAAAAAGTTAATAAGGGTCTTGTTGTTCTCATTATTCATTTATTATCCAATTACTTCACAAAATTGGATCTGAAAATGTAAAATGTATTTTTATGGAATAACAAACACTACAATTAAGTTTTAAAGAGTAGATTGTTTTTAAATTCCTGTGGAGGTTATTAAAACTGAATTAAAAATATTAAAAATGGAATCTGAAAATGAACAACAGCATTAGAAGGGAATGAAAACAAAAAAAAAGGAATGAAAACAAGTTAACAAAATTGTTGATGGTACATGGGCAAGGAAACATTAACCCTTCCACCACTGCAGTTGAAAACATTCATTGTCCCCACCTTCCCAAGGAGCTGAGCTGGTCCCTTTAGCTGTCCTACTCACCTGTTGCCCTTGGTTACCCATTTAAGGACAGTATGACACTCTGCAGAATTAAACCAGGCCTGGTTCTGGTCCCGTGCGGCTGTAAAACTCAAGCAAATATTGTCATCGGTGGAGTTGCGCTGGTGAAGATCTGGGTTTAGTGCATGTAATCATGACTTTGAAATTTAACGCACTTTACAGTTACTTGCCTGTCTTTGATACATGCAATAAATTTCTAGTTAAATGGATCCAATTCTATATACAGACAAAATTTTGTTCAATTGCCAGCCTGTAAAAATGAAATACAATAAACATACTGATATTTCTATGATAAAGTGGAATCAGTTCCTTTTTCCTGAAGCGACTGGGAACTGAAGTCAAGATCCTGCTGTAAGAAACTTGGTGTCTTTTACATCTTGTACACCAAGACTGTGTCCTGTTGGGCTCCATCAGCCACTATATCTTTTGCAGTTGAGAGCTCTGTTTTCTTGATAATCAAAGCAGAAAAAGGCGATAAGAAACCTGATATGGGAAGCATAGTACTCAGTTTTAATTATATGAAATCTCCCGTATGTATCTGAGCAAATCATTTGAGAAAATTTTTTGTTAATTTTGACATCTCCCTACTAGGAAATTTTTGTGAAAAGGTGGAGTAATTTTTTTCCATAATTTAAAATTATTTGTTGAACTTCTTCGTGAAGCTGCCTGGTTAATAGGCAGTTTGCAAACAATGAATGGTCCATATTCAATAGTTAAACTCTACATGAAATCAGTGTCACTTAATCATATAAGCTAGGGTAGTAGAAGGGATACAAAAACCACAAAAGAAAGCATGGCTTTTGAACTGTGAATTTTAGCTGACAGTCCATGCCCCTTGTTTGCTAGCAGCATGTTCACATTTAACACTTATTTTTCATAGTATT
Organism: Limosa lapponica baueri; assembly: GCA_002844005.1. Taxonomy (NCBI): domain Eukaryota; kingdom Metazoa; phylum Chordata; class Aves; order Charadriiformes; family Scolopacidae; genus Limosa; species Limosa lapponica. The sequence goes on from KZ506064.1 coordinate 102,187, forward strand.
CAGAAAAGGAGAAAAAAGAGTGCAATATTATTAGAAATGAAATGTAACGCATAGCTGTGAAACTGAAATGAAATTTTACTTTGGATTCAAATATGAGCACTTTTCTGAGCCTGTTCTCATAATAGGATTTCTAAGACTTCACAAAATAACTCAAATGAAGGGAATTTAAGTCACTGATAAGCCTGTTCATGGCCTTACATTCTTTATATATTTGCATTGAAGAGCAACATGATTTTTTTCAGCATACAATTAAACCTTTTAATATTAATGGAAATTCATAGTCACGAAGGGGAGTACCCAGATTTGCATGTGTATAAGTTTGCAAGTCCTTTTTATTCCAAATACATTGCTTTTACAATTGAAGTGCTTTTTAGTAATGTTTCATTTTCTCTCAAATATTACTCGAATGTGAATGAATGCAAAACTGCTTTTAAGCAAAATTTTCATGTGATTAAGTCCGTGTCTGGCTAAAAGCTGCTCTGCCATACATAACATATGAAAATTCTTTATTGTTTCATGCTCTGGTGGTAGCTGAGCAATTGTATGTCAAAAAATATGGCCCTACCTTCTGCAGAGGCCACCAGTACTGTAATATTGTCTACATGAACCAGAACTTTCCATTGGCACACTGGTATTTCGTTCTCTAAGCATATGGGCCTATAAATGTACATATTACCTAACGAGACAGGAGATAAAGAGTCCCAAGGAAAAAAGACAAGGAACTCAAGAGAAAATCCTGTTTTGTTTCTCATTATAACTTCTTTATTACAAGGATGCCTTGCACACTGAATTATTAAAAAACATTGCCAGCTAATAAATTTGCAATAGCATACAATATTGTGACAGAACTAGCTATAAATAGGGTAGGTAGGTTTTTTTTGTTCAAAATTCTGAGCTCAATCCAAAGTTGAAACATCATTTATCCATTCTCTCTCCAGCTGTTTTCACATACTTCTGGTAAACTACACGAAAAATGTGCCATTCTGTGACCTTTAGCTGCTTTTCCCTGGTATTTCCTCTTGTCTGTTGGTGAAAATGGAGGCTAATGTTTTGCAGTCTGTGCTCAGAAGGACAACTTGCTTCTAGTTCCTCTTATCCCGCCCTGCTCTCTCCCTGATTAAAAATACTTGGTGAAATAATGATCCGAATGAGCCTGGATGTAAGGGATCACTGAAAGATTACAAAAATGACACAGAAAGGATGGAGAGAACAAGAGAGGAATTAGTGAAGAATTTGAAATCCCTATACCCACCCTGAGTGAATCCAGAAATGCCACTGTACTACTCCTCAAGGAATAACCTCAATTTCCAGTAGTGCTAAACACAAGTTGCCCTCCTTTACTTATGAGACTTCTTATGCCTGGACAGGGGAGACTATGTTACCCCCTCTCAGCTTAATATAATGAGTTTCCCATATGTCCTTGCTGAGCAGATGCCCAGTATTCTCCTAGATAATTAATTCTGTGGCTTTCTTTCAAAAACGATGCCACAAAACATCCCACAATGCCCTGGCATCACATGGGAAGAAATAGCTTCAAATTATTCAACTCTGGTTTCATTAGTGCTTCATCCGCTGACTTTGCTGGTCACTGCAACTCAATGAAATAGTTGTGAAATACTAATAAATACCTGAACCTGTAAGAACCTCTTTCCTTAGCTCTTTGTCCATCCCGCTAGAAGAGCAGAAATCAGCAATACAAGTTATACTGCCTCGCACACTGATAATGGCTTTGTATAGTATACAAACCACAATACCTGAAAATAGTCCTGCCTGGTGAATAAAAATAAACTTTCCATTGCTCAGAGATCCCCAAGTGCCATCTCAAGGACACTGAGCTGTTTCCTGGATCCCCGCTAGCCCTCACTAGCACAGTTTTCCACCCGCTGGCAGGGTTCGCTCAGGACAGGCAATGTAGTTCAGCTTTATATAAACTCATTCAGACTAACACAAACCCCTCTCAGGTACCAGAGCTCAAGTATTTTCCTTTGAAACTTTCTTTCCCTTGGTGCTTTCAAAAAACACTGAATTCGAGCATTTCTTCAGCTGGGGTGTTTGCCTTATCCTCAGCCTGACCTCCTATGCCAGATGATCCTGTGTAAGCTACTGGACTTGCCCATTATCCTTCTCCTTTCAGTCCTTTCCCACCTCCTACATTGGTCCCCCCAAAACATAACACTGCAGCACCATGACCTTCAAGGTTTTATCTCCCAACCCACTTGTAACTCTGTACTCAGAAAACATCTCTCTCCCATCCATGTCGCACAAAATGCAAATGTTTTGTTACTTGTTGCAGCATCCCTGATGTATGGATTTTCCTCATCTCACAGCTGACGCTGAAGTGCTTGGAAGGACCATGGGCAAAATAACTGGGGTGCTCAGACTGGGAGGACAGGACATCCCTAAGCACCATGAAAAGAAGTTGCAGTAGATAGCTAAAAATTTTTAATGGTAACTTTAAATACATTGCCTACTACTATCATAAACTTTAACAACCAGCTGCAATAGCTACTACAATCCGATCTAAAACCAAATGTAGGGAACATCCAGTTCTGCCTTTCATGCAGAGTCACAAGCTTCTAAAATATGAAGGAAATAAATGGCTACAATGTAGTCCTTCCTGTGGTTGGTTTCTTCACTCTGATCTGTTCAGAAAAAATCCATTTCAGAAAAAATCTTCAGCCGGAAATACCATTTTGGGACAGTCCATGTCCCCTGCCTGTAAATATAATCCTGCCCATCTGTGAGACTGTATTGCATTTTTTTAACTTGATAATTGGCAAACCTGTAGCTGGAAACAAGCACCTCCGGCTCTTCTGTATCACAGTCCTTCAGACGCTCACCACCTCAGGAGGTGAGCGTCTCCCACAACAGGAGATGTTTTGTGTTCTTTTGCTGTGAGCTGAAGGTTGAGTAGAAGTGCACATCAGAGACAAATACATGTTTTGCACAAGAGCTGGGATTAAGTAAGCATAGTTTCTCCTCAGTTTCATCCTGGGATGGTTGCACTTGTTGGTTGAAGGCCTGGGTTTGAGCTGAATCAGTAGGACAGCGCTAAGATGATTTTGCTGGGGAGATCCTCTGGCTTCTAACAAGGCTGAGATCACGGTCTCATCACAGTGGGAACCCTAATTTGGCTGTTTGCGTTGCCCCTCCTTGCTCTCCTCCTTGCCGTGAAGCTTCTGGGAACTGAAGGTGTTAGTCATCTCTAACCTGGTCAACATATTCAAGATTTACATGGAAGGGATACAGGCTATGTAGAGAACATGTGAACTTCTCTTGGAAATGAGGCTAAACTGCTTATTTTGGGCCACTTTCCTCATGCATCTTGTACATCAGTCATCCTGTGTGGTGTCTGCTGGGTTACATCTATATTAGTAAACTTAGCAAAGTCCAGGCAGGAGAGCAGCACTGGCATATCCCTGCCTGTGGTGTTCAGCTGGTACCATAGTCTCTGCGTGGTTTTGGCCGTGATGGTTGTGCAGACAACATGCAGGCCTCATTCAGGCACGTGGGCCAAGACCATTCCCATCAGAGGACATGTGGGAAAGGCCACGCTTTCCCTGAAATGGGATGTGAGTGTGAGGAGCAAAGACACTTTGACTGAAAGCCGGGGCCAGACATCAGCTGCGGGCCTGCTTTACTGGCTAGTAGAGAGGTAGCCTTTTGTCCTCATGGAGAGGAGATCCAATAAAAAAACTCTCATCACTTACAGCATAAGGACAGTCCAAAAACTCACAGCTAAGCTTCCTTTTGGCTTTGCATTCCTCTTGTACCTGCTAGGGATAAAACTGTATTTCTTCCCCTCCTCAAGATCTGTGCGAAGTTCAACATGCAGAACATACCTGCAAACCACTCCCCAGACTGAGAGACTCAGTTCCACTGTGTCCATACTGCAAAATGCTTTCTGGCACTGCAAGCTTAACCACAGGGCAGCACAGAACTTCATGTCAACTGCAGCTCCCTTCATCCCAAATCCTTCCCCAAGTTCTAGCATCACCTCAAGCTCAGTTTCTTCATTCTAGCTACCCTTTGGTCTGGGGGTTCAAACCAAGAGCACATTTGTTGTAGCAGTCAATAAAGCAGCTGAGTGCTGTCAGAGGTCCCTCTGTCTTTTCAGAATAACTTTTGAATCACAGTTTAAATAAACTCCCTGGAGGAACTGGGTCTCCTCCAGTCTCACCATCAGCTCGACAGGAAATAGAAGAGAGCATTTTCTCTCACTCACGCACTCTGTCTCATACACACATTTTAGTTTCTATAGTATTACTCAGTCCCTGATGAAACCGTTTTCCCATATTGTTCGGCAGATCTGTTTTCATCCAACAAACAAGAGGGAAGGGGTGTAAACATACTCTATTAATCAAATGGCCAAAATTGAAGCAAAACATCACTTAGCTCCAAACAACACACTATGATTCAAGAAATCTCCAGCCCAGACTTGACCAGGACTATGCTTTTAAAGCAAGCTGAGGTGGCATACACTCTATTTTCTATAAAACATACCCTGGTCAAGAAAGCACTGACTAAGGAAAATTTACTCTCTTTTACTCTGACATTGTCTCTCATTAACACATTGAAGACAGTTCTTGTTCAAACAAACGAGCGAACCTGGACAGCAATCATTTCCTTCATCTAGCATCCAAATTGTTTAACCTTTTGCTACTAAAGAATTAAAAAATCCAGTGCAGACCTCTTTTTGATCCAGGAAATGTCTCTGAGAACTCTCAGCAACAGTAATGGAGGCAAAAAACCTTTGAGTTCGTTGTTTGAATATCTCTTGTACACGTGAATGAAATTTACTGTAGGGAGTAATGTTTATTCTCCCCCGGCTATGGATTCAGAGGAAGTTTCAGTAGCAAACAAGTCACATGAGATAGTAAGTAAAGACCTACCAAAAGAGATTGATGCACAGAAAAGGTACCCGAGGAACAAAACAAATCTTTGCCTCTGTCGTGATTTAACCACAGCCGTCAGCTAAGCCCCACACAGCTGCTTGTTCACTCCCCCCAGGTGGGATGCAGGAGAGAATCAGAAGAGTAAATGTGAGAAAACTTGTGGGTTGAGATAAAGACAGTTTAATAGGTAAAACAAAAGCTATCCATGCAAGCAAAGCAAAACAAGGAATTCATTCACTACTTCCCATCAGCAGGGAGGTGTTCAGCCATCTCCAGGGAAGCAAGGCTCCCTCACATGCAATGGTTACTTGGGAAGACAAACTCCATAACTTTGAACATCCCCCCCCGCCTTGTTCTTCCCCCAGCTTTATATACTGAACATGATGTCATATATGGCATGGAATATCCCTTTGGCCAGTTGGGGACAGCTGTCCCAGCTGTGTCCCCTCCCAATTTCTTGTTTCCTCCCAGTCTACTCACTGGTGGGGTGGGGTGAGGAGCAGAAAGGACTTCACAATGTGTAAGCACTGCTCAGCAATAACAGAAACATCTCTGTATTATCAACACTGTTTTCAGCACAAATCCATATACAAGCTACTACCAAGAAAATTAACTCTATCACAGCCAAAACCAACATAGCCTCTTTTTAGACTTCTAGAAAGGTTGCCAACGAAAATAACATTTTACTTTTGTCTGTAGTATCATTTTTAATTCTCAGAAACTGAGTCAGAGTCAAAGCATTTAGTTTTAAACAAGCAAATATAAACGAATTTGTAATCCTAGTTCTGTAGAATTTGTGGAAAAATAATTACTAATACCTCTGCTTTCCCGGAAGAACAGTAGATGGCTTTGAAACGTGGTAGACTAAAATGGCCACACAGACTTAAAATGACTCTAGAGGTGCAGCTGTTGAGCAGTCAAATACCCAGCTTCACCTTTATCATCTTCTGAGAATACTGCTTTGCGTTATTAATTGTGCTTACAATACACAGATTATCTTGTTCATGTTTACAGGTTTTGTAAACTATGGTGGTGATACTATGATGATGGCAAACAGTAGGAAGAAGTACACGCATTCACACTCTCTCTCAAACAATTATATGGCTGGGTGATAATTAGAAAGACCTGAGCTGGCCAGAAGCTCTTCTACACTTTCTGTGTTAAAGATAACATGAAATAAGCTGTTGATACACATTTTGCTAGGAGAGGATTTTGGATTTCTGGGAGATGACTTGAACACCCATTTTGACTGACTAGTAGTAATTTCCATGGGTTTACTATAGAGTTTTTTATGTTACTCTTCATTAGAAGTGGGTTTGCCTCAATGGCTGTTTGCTGACAGCAACTGTAGCTGGAAGTGGCCCTAATAACGCAGCTTACTGAATCAAAATGTGGGTGAGGGTCTTATAGAAGTACAGACTGAAAGGCAGAAGCTCGGCATACAAACAATATAAAGAACAGCCAGTGAACCTTCCAAAATGCACAGATATCAGTGCATTATATCAGTCAATATATTACATTCTTTGTCCTTGAGGTTCTAGTTCTTCATAGTCACCAGAGCAGACAGATGTCTGTTCTCAATAGAGGAAGGACAAGCTGCTTTCATGTGCTATTATTTTTGGCTATGTGGAGCTCAGTTAATTAATTGGCAGATTTTTATGGTAATCCAGCTAGCAGTCTCTGTTTCAATGACAGAACCATCCCTGATGACTAAAAAACAGCTGCTTTGTACTGAAGTAGAGAAGAGTTGGAATGAATCACCTTCTCCTTTCTTAACACAGTTTGGATTTGGATGAATAATATTGTTTTGGTTTTTTTTTTCCTCTGGAATATGCTATTACCCAACATATTATGTTTTGCTTCTTCAGCATGTCCGTAGTAAGAGAGGTTGGAGACATCACTAGTGCATTTCATATAGTAATCTTTCCAGGTGGGAGTCAGTTATATGATGTTTTAAATTACTGATGCTCCTCAACTATATCCATCTCTGTTTGCACTAGCACTAAAATTGACCTTGTCTTCCACAGCAGATAAGGGAAGGACAAGAAAACTTCTTACCTTTGAGTCCTTTGGTGACTGCCTTGCTCGTAAGTGCACTGATGTCACTGGAAAACTCCCACTGGCCTCATCAGGTTTTGCAAAACCTCTTGGATGGCTGAAATATAGAGGCCACACGTTAAATTGACTTCAAGACCCTATCTTTTGTCTCTACACATACATTTCCAAAATGGACTGGTATACATTTGCCTTGAACTTTCTCTTCGGAAAGACAACTTTAGCATATTAAGTGCTGATCCTGTGACGGACTTTGCTAATGATTTTTTATCCATCTGCAGAAATCCCTGATTTGGAAATCATATCAAAAGACAGACCCCAAGCAATCTATTTTGTTCAATCTGTGTCCTGCCAAAGGAGACAGGACAAGGCATCCCCAGAGCCTCCAAGGACAAGATTTCCCCCTCCAAGTTTTCTTATCTCGGGTGTGTTTCCATTTACGTGAAACTTCTTTAAATATTAATAAAGAACAACACCTAGCTGCAAATTCTAAGGTCAAAATTTGCAAAATTGGGCTGCAGTAAGAAGATGTTTTACATGGAATAGACTCCTAAAATCAGTGGGGACCCATCTAGGTGCAAGGAGGTGCTCCTCGTGTTGCATGGACAAAAAGCACATTTTGAGTACATAGGCACTTTTCAATGTATCCAATGGAAAGAACACCTTCTTGTCTTCCCTTCTCCCTTAGATATCTTGTTTTACATTATTAGACTGTGGACCGCCCTCGCCCCCTCAACAACCATAAGCTGTACTACTCACAAATGACATTTCAGGAAACATTACATTAAATAGAGTAAAGCAGAATGGTTTGCAATTCACTTGATTGAATGCACGAGGATAGGAAGCCAAGCCAACCCGCCCCCCTCCTCAGTCTGAAACCCACAGAGCAGACAGAACTCCCTCTTCATGCAGCGTCTCCAGATTCCCAGGCCTGGTTGAAAGCCGCCTTCTGATTTATGAGTAATGAGCCTGTTGGTGATTTCTAAGAAGCGAGCTTCCAAACAGAAGTGCTGATGGGCACTGCACTGTATCATATAAGCTAGACAACACCTAGGCAGGCTCTCAAAGGATGCTTTCATTGGGATGAGAAACTATACAGTGATTGAGTGCTCTCCTGTCACTGTCTTCTCTCGCTTTGCACAGTATTTAACCTTCAGATGCTGTTAAATTTAGATTTTTTTAAAGTTTTTGTTTTAAAGAACTTGTCTGCAATCACAGCACAGAAACGTATGAAGCCTAGTGGTGAAGGTGCCAGTGAGACTGATTGATGCAAAAGTCTGGTTTTGAGGAGGGGAGGAGGGAGAGCAGATTCCTCTGGTTGTGCTTAAAAGAAACAAACTTAAAAACAAGACAAGAAAGTTGAGTGGAAGCTGAGAGGTTGAATGCAAGCTGTGCCAAGATTTGGAAAGTTACAAGCTAATGCTGGTACTGCATGTTTTCTTAATGATTGAGGGGTCAATCAGTTTTGTACATGGAGCTCCCAGCACAGAGACAGTGCAAGTTAACAGTCTATTATAAAGTCAGAGAAGTGATTAAAAAAATCATTTGCTATCAGTATTTTAACTGGAGAAGCAGAATAAAGAAAGAAGTCTTAAGGCATGTCTTTACTGAAGTATTCTTTGTCAGAAGAACTTAATTGAAATGCCGAAGATGTCTGGCCAAGTTCTGCCTATTATACTCTGATTTTTATTTCTGAGTGTAAGACCGAGAAGTTGTGGCTCTACTACCTAGCTGCACCCTGCACTTGTATGTACATGTGTGCATCTCTTGGCCATCTAACAAACCTGCCTGGACACACACTCTTTGAGCTTGCTCCTGTAAAATCTGTTCATCTCAATGGGCTTTCACACTTGTACCTGCTTGGATGTTAAAGTAGCTCTCACAAAATCTTGGCCATCCAAACAAAACAAGAAATTTAAGGTTAAATAATCAACAGTCTGACTCTTAATGTGAAGCAGGTTTAGGCCAAAACCTGCTTTTGAAAGCAGTTGAAACTGTGTCCAGATCTTGAGTAAAACTTGAAGTACAGTTTATCCCTATCTCTTAGAAGTAACAAATATAAAATGTAACAGGAAACTGCAAATGGGACTGCTTGTTATCCTTGTGAAAAAAGGGGAAAAAAAGAAAATAAAAAACCCCCAGGATTTTGGAAGAAAGGAACATCTGTAAAGTAGGGAGATAAAAAATTACTTTCAGAAAAGCAGTCCAGAAACTGAGGTGTTATTGGAGGCCTTCAGGGCTGTGCCTAGCCTCGCATGGCCACTCTGGGAATCTCACTGTTGCTTTAACTCAAATTGCTGTGGCCAGTTTGGAGGAAGAGATGTTGGACTCATTCCCAAACCCCTCCCCGCCCTTTATTCTGGTGTAGCTGTAGCTCTGCTGCCTGCACACTCTCTAAGTGTGAGCTGTTGCTCACTAGAAGCCATGACTCATATTTCCATGTGAAAAGGTCACCAGAGGGCTCCTGCGAGGTTGGCTTAATGGTGATGGCCTCAGCTTTGGCCTCAGGAATAGAAATACAGACAAATAAAATTCTTTCCCTCTTTCCCACGGCCCAAGTGGCCAGATGACAGGACCTCTGGGTGCACATGCACCTCACAGGGTATCACCGCTCAGAGACAACCAGGTGTCTCTGACAAAGCTGAGAGGTTTCAGTTTGGACAAATACCCCATGGAGATGCTAGCTGATGGCCAGGATTGCTGAGCTCTGGCAGGAAAAGCATGGTGCTGGCTGATGCCCTCTGCCTGCTCCACAGGGCTTGGGGCAGGCGCTGACCTGAGCTGCATTTGCAGCAATTTCACATACCTGTGCAGGGCACTGTGGTTTTTTGGTGCAGAGTAGTGTGCCATCCTGAGCCACGCTTGTCCAAGCAGCACTAGAGCGGTTAACTTGAGATGTCAAAGCAGCTATATTTTTAAGAAAAATGAATTAATTTTTATGGCAGACTTGGGGGACAGTGCCATTTTTGTGCTGCTAATGGAGTATCAGGGGTGCCTTTCGGTATCCTTTATTCACAAGCTGGTCTGGAGACAATTTTTTTCTTCAAAGTATTTTTTTTTAAATGAATTGTTTGTAGTTCAGATGAAGTTGTTCCTCCTCCAGGCTATACATCAGTGCCTCACTATGCACCAGTTACTCCCTTAATTTACAAGCTGTGGTAGTCATTGTGTGTTACTATGTTTTTAATTTATTTATCTGGGAAAGATCCACTCAGAGCCAGTGTCTTTCCTCCCTCGCTTCTCACTAAGATCCTGCTTTTTGTACAGATTATGACTGGAGTATAAAGTAGTCAAAGTGAGATGTCCACTTTTTTGAAGCACTTGCTTTCACCAAAAATTCACCTAGAAGAGGGACCAAAGGAGTCATGTGAAACACCACATCATTGCTGAACACACTTTTGCAGTTAGCACTTTTGCAGGAGCACTCTGTATTTAACTTCATGTTGGTTGATCCAAGTTAACCCTGTAATTTCCACAGAGTTTGAGAGCCTCCATCTAACTTCCTTTGAATGTATCTTACCTCCATTTACACTGCTCATATAGAAGTATTTTAATGTCATATTTAATACTGCTCCTCACAGCCATGTTCTAAAATGGGCTTAATTTCAAAAGAAGACCCACTGCTGCCAGTTCTAAGATCAAACCCAGGTTTCAAACAGCTTTGTGAAATCGGCTGTGTTAGTTGTTAGTGCTGACCCAAACCCTGACTCCTTCTGAACCTTCCACTGGCTGATTCATTCTGGCAGATTTTTATTTTTTTTAAAAAGTTGTTAGGTTTTGGGGTTTTTTTTGTGCCCAAGAAAAGCAGCAGTTCTGCGTAGAGGGGGTCACCCATGCCGGGACTCCTCATCCTCATTCCAGGAACACAATATGCCCTTTGATGTGCACTTACTCGGCAGCGCACGAGGTAAAGCTGACCGACCTCTTGTTTTGTGCATAGGTAATTTATGCACTGCCTCTGGGAGCACACAAATGACAGGACTTACATGTGTGAACCCTATTTGTGCATGAAATCAAGTGCAAATTTAGAGCAGATGGGGTTTTGACTCATAAGTGATAGAATTTACGGCCAAGATTAAAACAAAAAAAAACCCAACAAAAAAAGCACCTGAAGTTAGTTTCCAAAATATATTCCTAGGTGCCCAAGGACCTGATTTGCAAAAGTGAGGAGCAACCTATAGTTCCCCTGAAATTAAACAGGATATACATGGGATGTATACATATATATTTGTATATGTTGGATATATACAGAACATATAAACAGACCTTACTAGTTCTTGAAAAGCAGGATGCTTGTTTGGTTGCTAGTTATGTGCCTAACTCAGTGGCTTTATTTTAAAAAGATGACTAAGCTGCCTCCTAATACAAGCCATTTGGTTTGATTATCTTATCAGTGAGCTGATACTGCTCATGTGAGAGGAGGGATCAGCTGTGGAGAGAGGTGAGCACGGACACTTACCCAAAGGGAACAGCAGGGAGTCCTGAGGGGCAAAACGTGGAGACAGCTGGAGGAAGGGACTGCCACAAGTGTCATTCTCCACCTCAAAAGGTTGTTGTACATGACAAGTCAGGCTTTGTAGTTCAGGGCTGCTCATTTTCCGCTATAGTTTTAGTCTGTATAGAGGCACGGCTCCTCTCTTCTTTTGAGACTTGTCTCTGCTGACTCCTCTTGACTGAGTGCTCGTTGGCGTGAGCACAATTCTCTTCCCAGCCACAAAACAATTCTGGGCTATTTATACATATATATGTATGCCTATATATGTAACCAAACTGTCTCTACTTCCAAAATCAGAGAATCAGACTGGTCAGTCTTAAAAGTTGTAGTTACCCCAGCCTAGATCAGTTCTTGTATTGTACCCCCTTGTCAAGTCCTTGGCCAACCTTTGGCATGTGCCACTGCTGATGGTGGGGTGCAGTCACTAATGCAGCATAGCAGCATTGGTAAGAGACCTTAACTGGTGCAGCTCCCCAGCAAAGGCTCTTCAGGGCTGCAGGTTGGTTCTTTTTTTGAAATTTCCTTCAATTTATTTGGTGACTGACTCTGTAAGCTTTGGACACAAGTGTTGTTATATATGTACATAGGATGTATTCCTAAAGCCAGCGTTTAGAGAGCATGAGGAGTTTTAACTTTTCCACTCTCACCCTTTATCTTCTATTCCTCTCTCTTTCTCTCATCTGTTCACAACTGGGCAAGGTGCTCTGCTGCTGCCTTTCCTTGGTGGGCTCTTGCATCACTAGCTGTCCTCCAGGACCTGCTCAAAAGCAGCGATGAAGCTGGCCGGGAGAGCTTTTTTGAATCCCATTCCTCCTAAGTAGTTTATGATTTCCCTCAAGCTTGTGGAAATGCTTCTCGGGAGAGACAACTTTATGGCGTGCTGGGATGTCCGTCCACTGGGGGAACCCTGTCATGGTTATTGATGATTCTTTATTTTAAAAAATCCATCATAAGGGCGGAAAAAAGATCTACTGGAACAAGGCAGTCCCACTTGTGTTGCTGACTCAAGAACATTTGGTATGTATAAACTTAAATTGGTACATAATAAAGTCTTCATAACTGAACGCTGTGTGAACAAATATGTTTGGTATCCCTAAAGGCCAGTTTTTCCTTTGAGCTCCAGCGCATCAGTCTTTTGGTTTGACTGTGGTCTCTCTCTATCAGCAACTCAGAAGATTTTATGCTATTTTGAAAGTAAACCACACATCTTAAAAACAAGCAGGCTTCTTTTTGCAGGACATAACATGGCTCCCAGTTGGAGTAAGCACTCACGGATGTGAGTAAGGGGTTCAGAAGGTTATGGATATTGTACAAATGCTAAGGGAAAAGCAGGGTAATGCCTTTTATTTTTAGTCCATCCTTTTATAAGTCCAGCTACTGAAGGCCATTTGAAACTTCCAGCCTAAAGGATTCACAGACATGAAGCTCAAGACATAACTAGCCGAAGTGTGATCCTCTTATCTCTGCTGCTCCCTCCCTTTGTGTGTAACACCAATTTGTTAAAACTTGCATTAAATTACAGCAAGTGCTTTGGGCCAAGGCTGCGTCCTAGTATGCACTGCTCTAGAAGAGTTTTTTGCCTTAACAAAAGCACTACTGGCACTCATAACACTGCTATGAGTATTTTGGAAAGAGACCAGTCACCAGAAAGGATGCCCTTCCCAGAAATGAAATGTGGTTTGCACCTTTCTCCTGAGTACTTGTATGATTCATTGTTATAAATGATGCAATTCTCAGCTGTGGCTGCTAAGGCTGCTTCGCGTTCTTCTCTCTAGCTGCCTGCAGTGCTTAAATGAACCCCACTGTATGGAGAGCAAATTCGTGGTGAGGTGGGACACTGCACTCACCATAAGCCTGGCCATGTTTAAGTGGCATTTGGACAATGCCCTTAATAACATGCTTTAACTTGGTCAGCCCTGAATTGGTCAGGCGGTTGGACTTGTTGACTGTTGTAGGTCCCTTCCAACTGAAACAGTCTATTCTGTTCTATACATGTGCAGGGACACCACAGCCCGCCTACCCGGTGGGTGGCCTTGGCAGGAATACTCTGGTGTGGACCAGCTCGTGGTGGGAGTGGGAAGGGAAAGGCAGTGGAGGGATCGCTTCCTCCTTGGCTGGCTAATGCAAGGATATTTTCCTCACTGGGACATTTGGTAGAGTAGACCTGGGGCTTCAGTGAAGGCAAAGCATGAGCCCTCCTGCTGTGTCTTGTCTCCTGCAGCATGGCCACTGCTCACAGCTCCCTGCATCTGTCGCTGGGTGTCAGAAGCCAGAGGGTCTTTGGCGCCGGTGTGATTGACACCCAGCACAGTGCTGTCGGGGCAGAAGCAGAGATAAGGGCGAAAGCCCATGTGGTCGAGTTCCAGGTACTACCCTGGGGCCACAGTACTCTCTGTGGCTTGGGTGCAGCCATCTGTACAAATCATTCAGGCTTTTCTTTTCCAAACTATGAAAAAAAATTTTACCTTAATCCTAAGACTCGTTGTCACTTGGCTGTGGCTTCCCTGGCAGCCATCTGGGGAGAGGAGTCCTGTGTTGTGCTCTGAGGTGAGGGCAGAGTAACTGGCTCTGCTGACTCCTCCCTCCGTAGGCTGGCGAGGATTCAGTCTGAAGGGAAAAAATTAGGCCAAACTTGCTGACCACCGCCTGACTTCAGCTGGTGTGCTAAGGTGGCTCGAGGCTATTGCAAACAGAGGGACAAAGAGCTGTAAATGGCTTCTTGTCCCCCTCCCCTTTCTTCCAGATAACCATCCCCAACAGCACTCAGAGATTCCAAAATGGTAAGCCAGAGCCAGTGGTGTAAAAACATCCTGAAACTTAAACAAAAGATCGAGCTTTCCTTTGCTGTCTGGCGTGTGAGCAGCTTTATGGCTAATGTTTTGTTACTGCTTTTCGCAGTCACAAGGGACAGAGTTATTTTTTGGTTTCTTCATAAAGCCGAGGTCCTCAGGTAGCCAAATCAAGAGATACCAAGAGCTTGAGCTTTAAGGAAAGTGCCAAATATTAGGGAAGCTTGTGATAAAATTGCAAGACTTGGAAGTCTCACAGAGTCTCAGCTGAGGAAAGAGTTTAACTTAAAAACCAAATAAATGACAAAGGTCTACATTACCTAATGCATATGAAAAAGTGCAATAAAATTGTGAGCCATTTCTTTTCTTTTGTTAGTGACAGAGTCCCATAGCAATTTCCGGGACTGTAAAAACATCCTAATAAATTTCCAGTGTTTCCTCAAGTTGAATGAATTGCAGAAATGCTGCTAGCCTTGAATAGGTTTAGCGTCACATCAACTGCTCAATAGAAAAGTCAGCTGAATCATGGTGCAGCTAGAAATGGGTTGTAAATCACGGTTAAAGGCCATACTGTACAGAGAGCTATTTAACAACGTCACCAACAATGTTTCCTTCAAGATGGAAGCAAAACCTTCGTCCATGACAGAAAATGAATGGGTCAACCGAAGGAAAGACCGCACCCTCTCGCTAGACGTGGTTTGAGTGAGAGGAGTTTAGGAAAGCCTTGGTGGGACAAGAAATAACGCTAGGGATTCGGCAGGTGTTTCTGCTGCCCCTTGTCAAATTTAGAAGCAAAGCTGCAGTATGCAATGCCATGCACAGGAGGCAGTGGTCAGGCTGTCTGGTGATGGGAAGCTCTCCTGTAGGACTGACGATTCCCTTTAACCCAGTTGCCCAGTTCCTTGCTGGAAGCAGCTGAGCTTGCTCAGGTTGGTACTGAAAATACTGCCTTGCAGCAGCCTTAACTGCTGTGATACAAGGCAAGGCTCTGTGGGACTACAAGAAGAAAGACAAACTGGACCAGTAATCTATCAAACTGTAATCAGCAAGATTATACTGGTATCGCTGGGCTGCCCAGGAGGTCTAATTAGGATTGCAGAATTTGAGACCAACTTTGGAGGCTCCTCATGAGAGTTGTCCTTTTTGTATAGATGGTAAGAAGAAGAAAAATGCTTTTTGGCAAGAATGTCACGTCTTTTCAGTGTTTCCTTTCAAATGCTGTAATGACACAGGGTGGACCTTGAAAGAAGTGGCAGGTTGAGCCTTTTGCTGTTTCAGCTAAAATGGGACAATTGTGGGACATGAGATTCCTGAGGGTGATGGGAATTGGTGGAGGAAGTCCTTTGCTGGGTAAGAGGCAGCCCTTTCCTCCGAGGCCAAAGCTGGAGCACGAGCTACAAGGCAGGAAGCAACACCAGTGGTCGCCTGCTTTCCTGAGAGACCTGTCAGGCTTGGGTCAAGGCAGGGGGACCCGGAGGAGGAAACACGGATGGGTTGCTGCAGGGGGATCTAGCAGGAAAACACAGGAGGAGGGGATCACAGGTAGGGATGCCAGCTTGTACAGAGCGCGAGACCCAGAGGACGGGTGCATGGGCAAGGGGCAGAGGGCTTGGTGTGGCCGAGGGAGTGGGGCCAGCTCACCTCCAGCAAGAAGGAGGTGAGCTGCAGCGGGGGCTGCTGCCGGACGGGGTGGGAAGGCTGCGAGAGCAGCAGCGAGCACAAAGCCTGCTCAAACTGCACTAGATCGGAAGGGCTTTCAAAGAACGAGGAAAAAAAAAGAAAGCAGCTGAGGTATTTTGTAGGCTGAGTGTGAGTGTCTGTGCAGCCTGCCCTCTTCATTTGCCCATCTCCTGTGCACTCCCCACTAGGTGCCAGTATAGGAGCGCATCACTGCACCAAGTACACACCGCGGAGGGAGAAAACAGCTAGCACATTGAAGACTTTGCAAATATATATATGTGTCTATAGCCTTCTCAATTTACACTTAATTCTGACTATGCAATATACAATACTCATGGGGTCACCAGTAGTGTCTAAAGGCATACCCATAGGCAGTATTGCTATTAAATTGTGAAGTGCAGCAAGACACAGGGCACCAGACTTCCCTAGCCTTCAGGTGGTCCCCACTGTCCTTGGGCACTGCAAGCCCCAAGCAGCCTGGCACGGACAGAGCCTGCCCGCTCCCGTCCGTCTGGAAAGCAACCGTATTGCCTGCTGGTGCTTGCTGCTGGAAGAATATTTAACTGTCAAATTGTGAGTTTTATCAGAAAACAACAAACAGGTTTGGGACCTTTTTTATTTAAAAAAAAAAAATCCACCTAACAACTTGCGAAGGTGAACTTCTACTGAGTATAAACAATGTTATAAATTGCTTCTGCACTTTACTGTAGGTGCATTGGCAGTATAAAGCAGGATGACACTCAGGATGGAGGACGCCTGGTGAATACCTCACCAAGCATCAGAACTGAGCCACAAGGTTGCAAATACCCATGTTTTGGGTACTTTGCAAGTATTTCTGAAAGAAAATTGTAACTTCATACCCTGCACACAACCTCTGCGTGTACTCTGCACTGCAGATTTAGTTAAAAAATTAAGGGACTGAACAGTGAATAAAGTAATAAGCAAGACAATACCCTGTTACAGACCACCATGGGAACAAACAGTTTGACAAAGCTCTGATGCCTGTCAGGTCTTAAATCTTTGTGAAAAGAGGTTAAGTCTCTTGCCTTGGTTTCTCTGTTACCTGTGCCAAAATAAATAGAATGTGCTCAACTGAAGAAAACAAATACTTGAAAATAACGAAAAATCAATAGTTCCCTTGTTATTTGGTAGCAGGTATACAGATCTAATCTGACAGACCATATTGAAAGTGTAAACTGAATGCTTGCACACATGTATTAGTAATGTCAAGATGAAATGTTAGCTTAAATCTTATCAATTCAGTTTATAGGACAGGGAGGAATTACTGAAGTATATTTTACCTGCACCCTCCCTCCCCCCATTTTGGAAAGGGTGGCTCTCAATACAGTGCCTATTTGTGTGTGCTTAAAAACATTTGGATTTCAGGTACCCCTCTTCATTACCATGAAGGTTTTAGTATTGCCTCAACCTGTCAGCCTCTCTAGTCAGGAAGAAATACTAACAGCAAACCCATTTGCATGGAGAAATTTAAAGGAGTCTTTCATTCTTGGCCTGGTATCATTATTCCCATGATAGGGAACAGAGGACAAAGAAATATACAGCTAAGGAACAATTTCACATAAAAAATACATCCCTTTGTCCAAAAGCCCCGCGATGTGTCATGCTGTTATGGAGCACATACAGGAACTGCCTCTGCCCTTTTGTACAGAGCTGGCCTTTAGGCTCCATACAGTCTGCAGCTACTGGCCCCACTCATCTGAGGGAACTATGAATTTAAAGAGATTCCCAGCTTTCGTTTTTCAAATGCGTGTATTTCTAGCCCTTTTCCAGAGTAAATGGAAGTATCTTAGGGAAGGATTTTTTTTTCCTTTGCTAGGATTAAAAAAAAAGAAAAAAAAAGAGTAAAATGCAGTCCTCCACGGCTGCAACATGGGCAAGGAAGGATGCAGTGACAGAGGGATGAAGAAAAGTTGTGCCCTGGTAGGTCTGATCTGCCCTCCAGCAGCCCATAAGGCCCCCCGCAGTGGTCAGTACAAGCTGCTCTGGGGGAAAGTAAAAGATGAACACATTTTTACTGCTCCACTGTTTAAAGTGAGGGAATGGCTGCAAGACTGTAAATATTAGAGGAGGAATCTGTCCTATTCTTTTTGGAGCAGCATCCTCTCTGAAGTGTGTAAGTCACCAGAACTGAATGAATCCAGTGATGAGTATTTTCAGCAATGAAAAAAAAAAGAGTCACTGGGAGGTTTGGTTTGGGGGAAGTCACAAGAAAAGATAGGACCTTATTTTTGAGAGTGTAGGCTCCATTCTGCACTCTCTTCAGGTAGCTGGTGATGGCGGAGGCTGGATTGTCACCTGGGAAGCGGTTGTGCAGCATGGTGTGCCAATGGAGAGAAAGCCAGAGAGACTTCAATGTGTCATCTGCGTTTCCAAGATGCTTCTCTGGGTTGTCCAAAATGACTCGGTGGAGCTCAGATTTTCTCTGTGAGGCACAGAGCTGATGATCTGGGTGCCGCTGAGGGTGGTGGTGGTGGTGAGGAGCAGAGCTCTCCCAGGGTCTCTCTGCTGTGTAGGGAACGTGGAAATGGCTGTGCTACCCCTCAGCACTGCACAGGACAGCTCTTTTCCTGTGCCTCTTGGAGAAGGGTGGCCCAGGCCCATCAGCGCTCTGATCATCCCAGAGCCAGCACTAACAAAACGCCAAAGAGCCCTGGTTTACCTGGGAAGGTGTAGATGACAGGTATGCACATTGCTTAAGTGCAGGGACTTCATTTGGGTGGCTAATTTAGGAGGACTGTTGTCCCTGATTAAGGAGGGCTTTTCTGGTAAGGCTCCCTATCTCATCACTAGGGCTTTAAGTTATATGGATGCCTCCTGTCTTGAGTGCTCAGAGAACACAAAGACTGTCACCATCGCAGTTATCTCTTCTTCCAGTTCTCCACCGAAGCGGGGGCTCACAGGGTGTACTTACCACTTTAGAAACAGCACAAGAAGGTTTCTGAACTTTTTGTAACCAGATTTATCTGATTTGGAGCCATTTGTTTCAGTGAAGTTTAGCAATCCACCAGTCCTACTTGTAGCAATTATTTCCCAAAGAGCTGTTTTGAGTGCCGGGGAGTCATCTTTTTTGTGAAGAGAATTAGGTTGTTGGAGGCTATTGGAGTCTCCAGCCTCGCTTAATGGAAACAAAATGTGCCGTGGGAACAGCTTAGCTCAAGGTACCTATAACCAGCCGCTGATGCATGGAAGCACCTAAATGAGATGTGAATACTAATATTACCGTATCCTTTGCTGCTTATAATGGGCAGCACTCCCTTTGCCACTGTCTTTGCCACTTTTTGCATCTCCTTTGGTGTTTCTTGTCCTCCCTGGGAATGTGCTCTGCTCTCTGAGGCTGACTCGATTCTGTGCTCCTGTGGTGGGCCAGGCACAGGCTCTCCCTCTAATCCACTCCTGGGACATGCCTTTACCCTTTGTGTATGTATGTATGTGTGAACACCCTACCCTGGAATTTTCATAGAATAGAAAATGGGCTAAATCAATTAGAGCAACACAAACTGCGATTGGTTTTGCATGAATCTATTTGCAAGATAAGAATTATCTTCATTCCTCCCCCATGAACAATAACTGACAACATTACACCCCTTCTCAAATGCTTTTTGATAGGTTAATGGGCCCATTTTGAGAGCATATAATTGCAGCAGTTTTGGTTCAAGAGCTGATGTGATGGATTACGTCCCTCTTGATGCTTGGGGTTGGGATACAATACAGAGAGACTGCCTGGACCCTCTGGTGCCAGAGGGCTTAGCACGGTATTGACAGGGCTGTGCATATTAAATCCAGATCAACCTTCTGAATGAACGCAGGCACATCTGAACTTACACGGCTGGAAATCTCCTTTCACAGTCTTAAAGGAGTTATTTTTAGTAAAGGTTGAAAAAAAGAAAGAAAAAAGCTCATACCCCTACTTACTGCTGAGATATGAGCTGAAGGAAACTCTCCTGTCAGATCTGTTTCATATATGTTACAAGAACAGCAAAACAGAAAAGTTCAGCAGGGCATTATTTTATTTTCCTTTTTTTTTTTTTTTTTTAAAATTCTTTTAAATTTATGGGATCTGACAAACCAGTCTGTAGGGTGCCAAATCCAAAGGAGTCTAGAGGTATCCCTCGACATCGGGTGATAGCTGCTGATTAGTTTGGCAGAAATGGTTTCCCGATGCTCTGCAAATGAAAATTAACAAACTCCGGGACTGTCTTGGAAAAAAAGAAACCCACAGCAGTAGTTCTCACTTTAGAGGTCCATGACGGGCAGCGCCGCTCTCCCAGGCTCAGCCTGGATAACTCTGCTGGGTAACTCTGTGCTTGCTGACTCTTCCCTTTGGAATGAGCCAGGCTCTTCCCAGAGCCAGGTACGAAGCAATGCAAGGTGGGGCGGGCAATACTTTCTGCTTCTTGCATGGCTGCTTATTTCCAAAGAATTTAATTTTTTTCTTTCTTTCCATTAGTTGTAAACTGTGATTTTAAAATGCACCATAAAGTTAAAAGCAATTGCAAGCATTTAAATGAGAAAGTACGTACGACAGTCTTTCATCTTGCAAGCGTGTATGGCATTGAGCATGTTTGTCATTTAGAGACCTGGTATCACATCCTACTGCTCCTGGTACAAAGCTCCCCAAATCTGTCAGCAAAGTTTTCATTCCTGCCTGACCCCTTCCTATGTGGCCCTTCCTGAACACAAGGGAGACCCTGACGCAAGTCCAACCTGTGTTAAGGGAATTGTTTGGATGGTTTTCCAATAGGTGTTGAGTGATATTTTCCCATTTCATGAATTCTCCAGACAATTGGGTTTGCTTGTCTTTTTGTAGCAAAAAGATTCGCACTGGAACCAAGTTAATTTTCTAATGACACTCTTCCCCACTGAAAAAAAAGTCTTGATTCAGATAGCCCAAAGTATTTTGCAGACGTGTCCATTTCAAGAACTTTTTTGTCAAGACTACAGCTCAAGTCTTCCTTAGAGCTCTCTCCTAGGAGTGAACAGAAACAGGTTCAAGACCTCAAGAAATCTGCTTTTTAGAGCTTTATGAAATATGGGACTCTCTCACATCCCAGTTCAGTTCCTTTGTCTTGGAAGTTTGGGGGTAGGTGACTGTCTCTTGGCATCTTCAAGGCCCTCCTTGTATTCCATGACAGAGGCCCAAATTTCAGAACTTCAGAATTATTAGCAAAATTAAATTGGTGTTTTTCAGTTATGTCTCATGTGCATCATTAATCAGTATTGGGATGGAAAACGTGCTGGGGCCTTGAAGTGTGCTAGCCCAAACTGTGATGCTATCCATGATTCACGATTTTTTTATATCAAATATACAAAAGTCTTTTAGGAGAAAAAAAAAGGTCAATTTTAGGAAGGGCAAAACACTGAGGCCAGTTATTTCTGGGCTACAAAAACAAGATTGTCAACAATTCCCCTGAAAAATTATTTTCAGAAGCTGTGAATCAGTTTTCCAGTAGAAACATATAAAATAGTGGAAGACAATCCGCCCCCCCAATTTCCTTTAATGGGGGTTATTTGAATCCCTGTTCGCCTAGTGGGACTTTCCAGCTTACAAAATCCTGGAGAGTACATACCAGAGGGAACCATGCCACTTCTTGCTCTACAGTATTTCTGGGAGTAGTCAAAAGTGGGAAATTCTGAAAATGTTTATGAAAACTTTTGTTTCAGTTCTATATGGTCCTTTTCCATCCAGACCCTCTGACATTAACACAGGAGTTTCACTTCCCTCTAACCTGTTCTGCCGCTGCTTGTGATCTCCAAAGTCACACCTGAAGAAATTAATCACCTCACACCAGTTGTGTGATCTAGGATAGTGCAAAGATTTGTTTGATTATTTGCACTGACATTAAGAGATGCGAGTCTTCTTTGGAGGACGTGGAAAATGATCATCTGCAATGGAAAGTCTTTGATCTTGCTCAAATGCAGTAAGATAGTCTTATTTGATGTTTGGTTTGAAGAAATAAAATACTCCTTTTTACACATAGCCAGTAATAGGGAATAATGTCTCCTACTGTGTTTTAATGGTTCAGATCTGCAAGACACATATACTTGAGTTTGATGCATTAGAACAACACTCTTCTTAACATATCCCTGGATGACTCCTCACCTTGTGGGGTGGGACAAGTGAGGCTATTTTCATAACTGAAGTACTATATGGTATACAACTAATTAAAAATCAACTTTTTGGTGAAGGCTGCCTTGCTTTCTGTGGTAAGGTGGGACTAGTTGAGAGTTACTTTGCTGTTCTCTGTGCCATCCCCTCTTCTAGGATCTTGCAGTAGCTCTACTATCTATTTTATTTTCATTGAAAACTAAGGTTGTCATCTGAAAGCTTGGCTGATGTTACACTGCTTCTCTTTTGCACAGTTGTGAAGTTTGCTACTTATTGTTTAACTTGAGAGATCTCCAATGACTGAGACCTTACAGGCTCTCCCAGTAGTCTATTCTCATTGTCACTATCCTACCTCATGTCTGTTTTGAATCTTCTTGGTGACAGTTTAAGCCTATTACTTGTATATAATAATGTAATACTCCCTCCCTCTTTGCAGCTTCCTTTTTATGTATCTATTTGAAGATTGTTGCCCTTTTTTCTCTCCTCCCAAATCATCTTTTTCCCCCTCAGTTCACACAGCTTTCTTCACTGATCCATGTTTTCAGGATCTCTGACCATTCTTGTTCCTGCAGTCTCTGGAGTTGCCCCACGTTTTTGTTTAGGTGTAACACCCAAAACTCAACATACTACTCCTGGCAAGCACTTTCTATGTCTTTTAGGCTACAATTCTTTTTATACATCATAGACCAGTACTTGGGTTTAGTTGTGATAGGCCTGCCCCTTAGTCTCCTAAGTTTGTTAGGTGGCCACGGTAGTTCCTTTAAACACATAGCATTTATTTCCTAGCTTGAGTTTTACTAAATTCCTAGCATCCAGTTTCAGCTCTGGTAGCCATAAGCTGACAAGACATGCTTGCTAACTCTTTGATTCCGTATCTAAAGAAAGCAGGGGTTGATAAAGGGCCATTGCTCTGGAGATTTTAGTATTTGTTGAGTTAAACATTGCTGAGCAGTCTAGGATCCCCACCCTTGTCATGAATGAATCTGGAAGGAATGAGTTTGAAGTCTTGCTCTGGTTGACTATAAACCTTTAGTATACGTGGGATGTTCCTTGTGGAGTGGGGGAGGCAGTTGCCTCCCAGACGAAATAAGCAGAATTCATCAGCTTACTCACTGCCCCACCAAGCAGGGCGTGATGGGAGTAATTCAGGGTGCCTGGCACCTGCTGGAGCAGGGAGGCTGGCTGGCAACCATAAACCCACGATGAACCTTGGTGACTGCCCTCAGTGCAGACTGTAAATAACAAAGGCATTTATTTTATTTTTTTTCTGTGGGGATGAGAACAGTGGTGAGAGTAAACAGAAGGAATTAAAACCACCATCTTGCTGCAAACAAGCGGTGGCATGTCCTCGGCTGTCACCACTGCCCATCTCTTTCTGAGCTTTTTGTAACAATTTGTGCTTAAGGAGAGTTGGCTTATGTCTTCTCCTCTTACCTTGTCCTCACTGCAAGAAGCAATGGGTATATGAGCAAATCTTTACAGAAAAACAAAAAGAAGCAGAAAATTGCTGAGACTGAGGATAACCACTTAAACTGTTGACTGCGTAAGACCACCTCTTGCTCCCCCCCTTTCCTTTTTTAGCCGCCTTTCATGGCTATATCAAGGGATTCAACCACGGATGTCTTCACAACTTTATTGAAATTTTACTTTACCTTTAACTTTGTTTTTATGACATGTTCCTGTAACTGATGCTTTGTTCCCAGTTGAACCTATTAGCCAGGATCCACAGTGTCTTTTTTCAGCCATAAGGGGTGTGTACTTGAGCTATGGGCAAATAATCCTCAGTCAGGTTGTTACTGACTACAAAGGATATCATAAAATGCTCATCAAACAAGTCACCCTTACAACGTCATCATCGCAGTTGGAAATTCCTGGTCCTTACAGAAATTACTGGAGTCCCATAGCTGCAAGAGAGAGGGCAAGAGGGGCTACAACTGTGTTGCTGTGACCTAGTGCCTTGTCTTGTGAGAGATTTGATCACCCAGCCATACCGGGCTGAATCCCCTTGTATTTTCTAACCTTGGAAAGTAGGCTGAGTGGTCCTTTTCAGTCCTTCCATGGACAATGATTAGAAATCCCAGCTGCTGTAGGCACAAGCTAAGGAGTAAAGGTCACCAACTCCGGACATGCTGGACCACAGAAACTCAGGCAGGGGTTTCAGGCTCAGACTCCATGGATGGGTACTGAAGGTTTCAAACTGCTTGTGTGCTTTATGTTTCAAAGCTGATACTCTGGAATAATTCCAATACTGAATTTAGTTTGAAGTCATTGGATGGACAAAGGAGGAGAGCCTTTACCTCTGAGGCTGTTAATTTTACATTTTTATATATAGTATATTTTTTCTCAGTGGATAGTCACAGAACTGTAAATTGTCACATACAACTGTCCAGATCCTAACAGAAATATCTGACAGCTGAATGACATGTGAGATCAGGATGACAATACCTAAGGGCAGAAAATTAAGCCTTCAATTAACTGGAGTTGCTTTCTCTTGATTAGATTTTGAAGAGCTGTGATTTGTATCCCTCTGCTTACTTGCCTGGGTGTGACCAGCCCTGCACTGCAAACTCAGCTCTTCTGGTTAAATGCTTCTGCTCCTACAGTGTTTGGAGTTTGTACTGTAGAATGCAGTAAAAGGCATGATTCATGTTACAATTAAAAAAAAGAAAACAAACAACAAGGAAATGTATATAAAATGTGACTGTTTGTAATGGTAGAATTCAAGTTTACAAGTACTTTTATGGAGAAGTGTTTATCCTCCCATAAAAGAGAGGTGCTAGATGGGTGTACAATGAACTCTCAATTATCCACGAGCAGTTTATCCAGGTTGTGGATTAACTGTGCTGCAGAGGCCCTGACACTTTGCTGGCACCGTGCAGGGGGGTCCATCTGTACTCATGTGCTCAAGCACAGTGTTCCAGGATTGAGTCCAAAGCGTTAGTGAACTCTGTGTGGCAACATCTAAGTGTGCCCCGGCTCCAGCAGAATTTATCCTTGTGGTTGCAGTGTTGCAAACATACCTTGGGTTGCACATTAGCTAATACACCCTCTTGGAGCAGAGTGCAGAAATACCTAAGAGATTGTGCAAATGGCAGGTTGTATCTGGCAAAGCCAGGGCTGAATTAGAGCTAATAAGTCTGGCTAAACTTTACTTGACTCTATCTGGAGTCAATCACAAAGTTGACCAGTCTTCACTTTCAATATATGCAATGTGCTAAAAGATATACAGGCTGTCTCTAAACTGTGTTCTTGGGAGTGACTCTGCTTCCAGCTCTGGATGCCTCCCAGAGTTTTTCCCAAGCACCTATTGAGTTGTAACCTGGAAATGTAGCAGTTGTAGCAGTCCCTTTCTCCCTTTTTCCCTCTGTTCAGGAGAATGGCCCTGCTCCCCAGGTGAGGTCCAGTAACAATTCAAAATGCTAGTGTTGCTTTACCTGTGACACCACAGCAATTAAAACTATGCTAGATGCATAGTGGATGACATGGTGCATTTGAAGCGTGCTTGTCACACATACATAGTTTTCTGGAAATGACCATCTCGTGCAAGCGTCATCCATTCTGCCAGCACAATCCAACATATACCACCATGAAGTCCATGACACTGGGGAAGTCCATGAGTGCAGGAGGATTTCACCCACAGCAGTTTGCTTAAAGCTACAAACATTTATGTTTATCTAACTGCTTTAACTTAGCACTTTTCCACCTTTTCTGCTTAAACTCTTCATCATTATATGGTGATGAAGGAAGGGGAAAATGTCAGAGGGGAAAAAGCCATAGATGAATCACTGAAAATATTGATAAGATCACCGATATGGAGCTGATCCATAGCTTCCAGCTTTCCTGTTTTTCTGTGCCCACTCTTTTTGCAGCTTCTCAGGCCCAGCTATGCCCCTCCTCAGTGTTCAGAGGGGGACCAGAGGGATTTCTTCACCTCCCCGTAGCAAGGACATATGCCAGAGTTGCAGAGTCCCTTCCTCACTGTGCCAGGATGTCACAAAGTCTTTAGCACCTACAACAACCCTGACAATCCTCAGAGCTACTTATAGCAGCAACCAAAATGTCTTATCACACCCCTGCCTTGGTGACAAATTAAAACTGCAATTTGATTATTAACATCTTTCCAAATAAAGGGCTGGATCTCGCTTCCCCTGCCGCTGATTGCAAAACTGGACTTCAGTGGAAGCAGATCTGGCCTCGGGGTATATTTAGAGAAAGTAAGTAGGAGCTATTTTCTCAGTGTTTATTTTACATTTCAGGTTGAGGCATTTGTAAGTGTGGTTTTGACTGGACTTTGTATAGCTGGGGTTGTGACTAACAATAATAACAGGCGAAGCTGTGACTTTGCCCCAGCCCCGGAACAAGAGGCCGCCCTGTCCCCAGAGTCATGCAGAAGGCACACGGTGACTCACGCCCTCGTAATCCCACTGCTGGGTTTCCCCTTGCTCCGCAGGAAAGGAACTCTTTTTTTCCCCTTCTGTACTTGGTGCTGCACATGGCTCCAGCCGTGCTGGACCCATAGCTGCAAAGTGTGCCTGGAGTGCGACTGCACCAAAACCCACAGGTCAGAGGGTTTAGCATCAAAGGGAAGGTATTTAGCAGGAAACTAGGCTCTATTTTATTCTGCCTGGAGCACAAGCAAAACATACTTCGTGGTGGAAGGCAGCACATTGGGGTAAGGGCTCCATCCTGCCACATTCCCCAGCACAGCTCCCCACAAAACGCATAACCTGAGCAATGACTTCAAAGTGCACTGTGACTTCCATCCTCTCCTTTAGTTTCCATGTGATGGTGCAAGTTGACCAAGTTAGTTGGTCAACTGACTACACAAGGTGTCACTGGGCCTTTCTTCTCTAGCAGTCTCATGCATCAGCCTTCTTCATTCATTAATTAATCTATCTCCTTCCTTGCAGAGGAAGGTGATTGCTCAGGTGATGCTGTCCAACAGATCCTAGCACATGTGTGTGTTGGCTTCTTGTGAGATTATGGCTCTGGAGCATTCAGGCAAGGGTAATCTGGAGAATATCTGTGTGATTAGCAGTGGTGAGAGACTTGGAAAACTCCTGGATATTTTGAAAGCTTCTGTCAAGGCAGCCTGGCTGTGTCGTTCCTTTGTGTCCTGTTCAGAGCACCCAAACTTAGTTATGGTTGTCTGGACAACAGATAAAAAGGAGTTTCTTGGAAAGTAGTTTCTTGCTTTCTTCCAAGGAAGGAGATAGTAGTGGAGCTTCTGCTTCATTCATGCATACCACTACTCATCAGATCCACTTTTGTCTCTGGTGGATTCATGTTTTGGGAACTGCCTTTGCAGTTGGATTGGATTCCTTCCAAAGCTTGGGGACCTCTGTGCTAGTGGGTAGCTAGATTTGGAGGGTACCTATATTTTGCTCATGTTAAAGTTCCATGTTTTCTCACCAAAATGTAGAGTGGTTCATCAAGTGATGCAGTCTCAAAAGGCCAGCCACATGGAAGTCTTTCGTCAGGCCAGCCCATGCTTCAAAATGGCACAGCACTTCGAGGAGATCATCTTCTGTCATGACTGAAGACCAATCAAGATTAGAGCCAAATCTAATCAAGAAAGATGTGGCTTTTTAGAAAATGCACAGCTTTGGTCCTCTGAGATAAAAATTTTGACTGTTTTGACCCATTTGGGTTTAGATTCTTAGAATTTTCACTTATGCTAAGCTCTCACCATCACATAATTCAGAAATTTTGTCCCTACTGTTTCTGGTCAGCTAGGAAACACAACCAGTTGGACAGAAGGTATCTGTGCCATGCAATCACAGCAGTGACTGATGTGCCATGCGTATACCTGAGGTAGCTGCATAACTTTGAAATTGCAGTGCATTTTGACACCATACAGGAAGCAAAGGTAGCCCTTATGTGGCTAGTAATCCCCTCACTGCCTACTTACACTGCTCCCCTGATCCAAGCAAGCAAAACTACCTTGACCAGCCTTACTCTTTACCTCACTGATGATGTGTGTGCATGGTTCTTGTATTGGTGGTCTGTGCTGCAACTCAGCAGTGGGTACCCAGTGATTATGGTTTCTATATGAAAGGTTCACCCACTAGCATGGGACGTGGTCATCATTTCTCAGCCATGCCACCAACGTACAAATACATCATCCCTGTCCTTCACACCCGTTGCTGGCTTCCCACACAACTTCAGCTCAGTCTCTGAAACAAAGCTTGCCTACTCTGCTCTTAGAGCAAGGGCATACTTCTTTAATCTTCTCTCCAAAAAAGTTAACAATGTGCAAATTTGGGATGATACCTATCATCTAAATCCCTAATTCAGTGTAGTGGATTATAAAGAGACACTTTGAAAGTCCTTGAACACCATTTATGTGGGAATTGAGTGGGGGATTGGTCTTGTGCTGGCACCCTGAGTAGGTGTAGGCTTTTTTTTCCATCCAAAAAAATTGACTATGTAGCCTGTCAGAGCTGGCACTAGATTGCAAGTAAAAAAGAAATTCTGAGTTTTGTGGTTAGCTCTCATGGGACATCAGTGGTGCTACGCATTAAAACAATTTTTAAAAAAAAAAAAAAAAAAGGTCCCAAATAAATGTCCCCGAAGTTCACAAATTTGAAGTGGCTTCGTGTGAAACCGTTTCATGCTCAGACCTCATCTTCCCCAACACAAGAACCACCCTGTGGTCCCCACTGCCTGACCAGAGCTGGGGGGGATGGAGGGCTCTGGTGGGGCAGCTGATGGAGGGGCTGCAGCTCCGCAACACCACCAGCGCTGTGAGAGCCGCCCCAGCTCTGCTGCTGAGGGCACTGTTGGCTCACGGCGCATGTTATCTTCTTTCGGAGCTCCTTCTCCCAGTACATAAACAAATTTGTTTTTGTTTAAAGACTTTCCCACACGAGTGTCTGCCAAGTTCAGAGGACTGCTCTTTGAGATTGATCTTGAATTTTTTGGAACGGGAGATGAGATTATATAATAAATTCAGTTAGTCTCAGTGAGGCAGTTGGGAGATGCTGTTTCAGACTGCAACGTAACCGCCAAAGGGTTTAAGAGAAATAAAAGAATCCACAGAGTGTAATTGGGGAAGGAACTCAACTTTCAATTTAGTAAGTCTAATTTGGAAACAGATTCACAGAGGAATCATCTACACACCAGAGGATGGATGAAACATTCTCAAAACAGTAAACCTGAATAGATTAATTTCTCCTAGAATAACCAGCATGCCTTTTTTTACTACGCAGCCTGTTGTACATCCTGTTGTGTATCTATGATACTGTGGTTTTCACAAAATAGTCAAGTGGTGATTTAAAAAATTATCACTCATTTTATTGCTGTGAAAATGTTGAAATTCCTGTTGTTTGCCAAGTAGCTAGGCATCCTGATACTTCTTGTCGAGTTCAGGTTTTGGTCTTCTAAAGGATTAAATACCCCAAATGTAACAGTTAAAAAGAAGTGCAAGGGAAAGAGATTCTTTTGTCCTGTTGAAAATTTTCTATTTCCACATGGCGCAGAACTTTTTCAATTTTAGCTTAGTAATTTTCAAAAATTTTCAGAGAAATTGAAGTTCAAAATCACTGTACAGCCAAGTTGCTGGCCTGGCACTGGGACCGCATGGAGGCAGGCAGGCTGCATGCCTGTGGGGCTGGCTGCCCACTGTGGGTTCCACCAGTGGTTTTGGTGGAATTGATGCAGTTGGCCAATGCAGTCGGCTGAACTAGCGTTTTCTCATGGAAATGCTGCTGGCAGTGAGACTAAAACAGGAGGGAGAGCTGTCAGAGTAACATCCCCAAGAGAAAGGGAATTGCTCATGTACTCTCTAACCTTCTAACCCATCTCTAGCCTTCCCAAGTAATGTCTCTGATGGCCAGTGAGGGTAGGTATTGCTCTGCAGTGGGAGAAACTATGACAAAATGTACAGACAATACCAAATCTGCAATGTTTCTTGGGTATCCTTCTGTCTCCTTTGTGCTGCCTTAGTGTTTCTCCCATAACTGGTTCATCCTCTCATCTGTAAAGCACACAGAGAATTAGTAGAGCAGCAGTAGCAGCAGGAGGGGGTTTCAGTCTTAGGAAGTAGTCCTATATAAATAAATACAATAAAAAAATATAGTAATCATTATGGTACCATCTAAGAGGCCCATGGGAAAATAAATTCATCTTATATTTTGAGAAGTTAATAAACTATATTTGTGTACTGAACAAGGAACTACATCAGTTTTACAGTTGCCTCAGTTAGTTATTTCTTAAAATAGGACTTGATTCTGACTACAGAAACTGTAGAGGCTCTTGGGAGATAAAAAAAAAATCTTCCAAAAACAGTTTACAGACCGTATAACAAGTGGTCTTTGTCAAATGTGTAGCTCAAGTTTTTAGAGAGATAATTTCAAGTTTTCTTCTCTTCCCTACAAAACTGAGCTTGTCTTCATTTGTGTAAAGTCTTTAATTCTTACTGCTGGTACAGGCTAGAAGGCATTCAGAGCATGTTTTTTTAATTAATTAACTTTTTTCCATTAGAAGTTTTCCATATAAACCTAAAAAGAAAAAAAAGCAGCTGTATTCTGAAAGATAAAAATGAAGACATGTTCATTGTATGAAACTCCCCTTTACTATGGTTTCCCTTAGTGGCAGGAGTGGTTTGACATGAATGTGACAGTGACACCTCCCCTTTTATCTACTAAACAAAAATATTAAAAAAATACGTATTTTTCAAGGTGGATGGAAAGGTGCTTGGTGTTTTCTGGCCACCAGATATCCTAATAGCGATGAGATGACTAGAGAGGCAGGAAGGGGAAGGAAGGACAAGGAAGGCAATCCACCTGAGAAGAAGATGCTGGCATCTATGCCATCACTGTAGTGAACTGCCTCTCCTCAGGCTTCCTTTCCACCAGGGTCACGCTGGGGTCTCACCTTTTCCACAGTTAAATATCCCAACTTCAGAGCACACCAGCTGCCTTCAGCTCTGATACCTCAGGACTTACTAAAGCGCCGAGAAACCTTATGTTCTCCTTTGAGCATCTGCAGTCCCATCCGTAGGCCACAGTTTTCGGCTGTTCTACCTGCCTCTCCTGACCCACTGCTGGCCTCCCACCGAGGCACTGGGGTTTGCTGCCCAGGCTGGACACGTGGCAGAACCTGTCATACCCTGCAGATGCTGCCACAGGATAGGTCCAAGTCCTCATGCTTCTGCTGATCTTCATCCCCTTGCCTGCAGGTCGCCTGCCACCGTGCTCAGACATACTGCTCCTCAGGTAGGGACAGTTCCTCCTCACATCTGAAAAGTGAACAAAAAAGGCTGCTGGGAAACCTCAGAGGATTTATACACTTATGTCCTTCAGGATGTGGGGTTGATTACTCAAGAGGTGGTTTTTACTTTCTTCTGAGTCAGAGTTGAACAAATAACTGCCCCGGCACATCGTTAGGAGGGACTGTGGTACTCTGGTGCGGCCTTTCGTATGAGCCTTAAATCAGAGGTCCTGACCTCAGGCAAAACCAGTCTGGTCCTGAGAAACTTGCCAAGCAGCAAAGCAGCCAGTCATGCTTATCTTCCACAGCTTTACTTGGTTATGTTAGCCATACCTTCTTGTCTTTAGCTGCTCTGTGGTGTCACCAAGAATTTCAAACAGGGAGGACAAAGTTCATATGGGAGGAGGGTGCCCCTGTGCTATATAGTCTATAGTTACCTCTAATGGTTGTTTTCAAGATTACTTAAATCAGTCAGCTTCTGTGAGACTCTTGGGTGAGGGCTCATACCAGCCGAATGCAATGTGAAAACTAGGATTAGTTTTA
Source organism: Limosa lapponica baueri (assembly GCA_002844005.1). NCBI lineage: Eukaryota > Metazoa > Chordata > Aves > Charadriiformes > Scolopacidae > Limosa > Limosa lapponica. The sequence continues at coordinate 133,984 of KZ506064.1, forward strand.
GGGAGAATGGGTGTGTGCCATTCTTTAAAAAAAAAGGGGGACAATTTCTTCTCTGTCACTTCATAGAGGGGGAGAAAAACGCTTTCTCCAGTTATTAGGTATGATTTATACCTACTGGCCAAGGCAGGTAGCCCTGTGATTACTTCTTTTTGTAATGAGACACTTCTGCTTCTTTTAGACGCATTAATTTATCTGGAGGCTGCTAAAAAATATACAGAAAATCTGAAAAGCAAGACAGGCGATGAACTCCTTTCCACTTTTGCCCTTTTTTGTGTGGTTAGAGAAAATATTTCAAAGCATCTGTTTCCCAAATTGCAAGCCAATCTGCTCCAGTTGTAAAAACTTACTGTGTTATGCATCATCCCCTGGAATCAGAGCTAATGAAACTTGACACAATAATACAATCAAATACAGCCCCAATGAATAACATTGTTGCTTTTCTCAGAATGGTTACTCCAAGAAAACAAAGCCTAAAAGTTCATGCCGCAGTATTCTTCTTGACCTTATATAACAGGAATGTTCAGAAGATGCTTTTAAAGATCGTTCCTGCTTCCTGAGCAGCAGTCCTACTGCAGAGACCCACAGACAGGATCAGACAATACTGCAGTGTCATGAAAAGGCACTTCCAGAGGAATTTACATCCTCGTGCTTTTAGCTTCCCCCATAATTTATTAGTTAACAGATCATCACTTCCTGCTGTCACTGCTGGAAGTCTCGGTCTTTTGATCATGCCATCATGTTCCTGAAATGCACAAGAAAATGGAGGCTCTGCATGCCTGCTTGGTTTGATGAGCACAACAGTCCTGAAGTGATGCAATGCAAACCATTGATCACTTTTGGCCTGCTCACAGTGAAACAGGCTTGTTGTTCAATGAAATGTTATCTGTACTAGATGTCAGGACACCAAGTCTACCTCTGAAAGCCCTCTGAGCTACCTCTCAGCAATATATCTCACAAGTGACAATCAATAGGGCTGATCCTCCTGGTGTGCTGACAATCTCGTCCCCACGGTCCACTGAATTACATGGAATTACTTCTGATTTGTATGAATGAAAAATGAGGGATGCATCTTTGCTTTGAGGCTATTAGTTAAGCAAAACTGGAATGACATGCTAGCAATGGTGCCACAGTTGGGTATCTCGCACAAGAACATAGTTCTGAGAAACACAGATTTAGGTACCAGCGAGTATTCATTGGTTAAAATATTGATTGACTGACTGATTGATTGATTGATTGATTGATTAAAATATTGTTTTGAGAGCAGCCCTGTGGTGAAGGACTTGAGGGTACTGGGAGATGAAAAACTGGACATGAGCCGACAATGTGCAATTGCAGCCCAGAACAGCATCTGTACCCTGTGCCTCTGCATGGCCAGCAGGTCAGGGGAGGTGATTCTGCCCCTCTACTCTGCTCTGGTGAGACCCCACCTGGAGTACTGTGTCCAGTTCTGGAGTCCTCAGCACAGGAAAGACATGGACCTGTTGGAGCAAGTGCTGAGGAGGGACACAAACATGAGCAGAGGGCTGGAGCACCTCTCCTATGAGGACAGGCTGAGAGAGTTGGGGTTGTTCAGCCAGGAGAAGAGAAGGCTCCAGGGAGACCTTATTGCAGCCTTTCAGTACTTAAAGGGGTTTATAAGAAAGAGAGAAACACTTCTTACCAGGGCCTGTAGTGACAGGACAACAGGCAATGGTTTTAAACTGAAAGATGGTAGGTTTAGACTGGAGATAAGGAAGAAATTTTTACAAAGAGGCTGGTGAGAATCTGGAAGAGGTTGCCCAGAGAAGTTGTGGATGCCCTCTCATTGGATGTGTTCAAAGGCAGATTGGACAGACCTTTGAGCAATCTGATCTAGAGAAAGATGCCCCTGCCCATGGCAGAGGAGTTAGACTAGATGATCTCTGAAGTCCTCTCTGAGCCCAAAGCACTTTGTGATTCCGTGATTCTGAGTATCACGCTTCCTCAGATCTGGCTTGCTCACACGTGGAGATGCAGTCTGTGGTGCTGTGGGCGAGAAGTGGGTGTTAAAGGTATGGTTGCTGGAGAGGTCTGCAGATGACTCCCTGTGTCTTTGAAATATTGAGAAGAATCAAGATTGAAAAGAAAATGTTGTTTCTCTTGAAGAGTTCTGAAGTGCTTGTGAATTGCCAAAAAAAGAGAGAAAATGTTGCCAATGCAATAAATGTCTTTCTAATATGTTGCGACCCGGCCAGAGCTCTTGCATCACAGTCCCTGTCAGAGCATATAAATCTGCAGTTCCTCCTAAAAACCTACCACTGCCACAGTGTCAGCAACCAGATTTCTCCTCGGCACCAGGCTTCACATAAACAATTACTTGGGGAACCTGAAGATGGACTGAAAGGCAGGGAAGTTTTCTTCTTTTGTTTGAATCAGTATTATTGTATTTTGATAGTTGGAGTCTGTAAACTTTTCAGATTAGGAAGAGAAAATCCAATTTTCTATGTCAGGATGTATTCCTGGTGTGTACAGTAATACCCGAATATTTTCAGTAGTTTCCTAGACTTTTTCATATGCAGTGTAACTTTTTATTTGCTTTTCTATCCAATTCCCACTGAATGGAAGTTTTTCACGTGCTGTTGTCCCTCCTCCACTCCACCCCTCCAGTTCATGAGTAAGTTTACTGAACTCCCCAGCAGCTCATGTTTATTTTCTTATCTTAAGTTAGAGTGCGAAATTAAAACACTTGATTTGTCCTTGGCAAGTTAAAATGCATATTATTTATACAGCACTGTAGGGGTCTGTAGCTCTTTGTGAACAAAAAGAAACTGAAATACCATGGCATGGGGCAATGCACTGCCAAGGACCAGATCTTAGAGACACTAAGACGGGGCACGATGGGGCACACAGAGGCACGGCTTGCTTAGCTTCACTGAGAGCTTTGCGGCCGTATGCTCTGCTCCTCATACCTGGTCTGTCTAACCAGGACCTTTCCCTGGAAAGACATCGGTTCCATTGTGCTACCTGGGCACGGCCCCTGGGGAGACTTTGCAGAGCACCTTGGTGCCGGGTATGTTTTGGCACCAGGTCACACAAATGTCACCAGCCAAGTTTTATGATACCTCATTTGGGTGTTGCTAGCAGCCGGGTTACAGCGTCATTGACCTCCAGGTGGAAAATCTGCCTTTATTCACCTTTGCAGGTTGGTTTTTACAATCCCCATGTAACTCCAGGTAGCTCTGCCTGGGGCAGAGGCAAATAGCACCAGGGTAGTTCACTGCACCAATGATTCAATGTGATTATCATTAAGCTGCAATATGTTATTTAAAATGCTGTTACATATTTTTAAACATTTCCATATAGCTTACTTATTAGTTAAAAACTAAATCAATTTTAAAAATTCTTTATGTATACAACTGTAATTAGTTTTAACTTGAAGTTCAGGCTAAAAGCACGCATTCAACAGGCTTCTGCAGTCTCTCCTAGTCTGTTAACAGAGAAAATAATTTCTTGCCACTGCTGAATCTTAAGCGCAAATGGGCACAATAAGTTGTGTAATTTTTAAGGAACTGAGAGAAGTAGTAAATGGAAATAGAATATTGCACCATTTCTTTATGCACAACTCTTAGAGTATGTACACATGCACTGGTGAATGTCTTGATACAAAGTATTTATCATAAAAATAATCTGTATCCAGACTCTTGTCAAGTGTTACCCCTTTATCAATGCCTGCAGTTTCCTGAAAAATCAGCACCATTCCAAAGAATCAAGTCTAAATCAAGTTAGAGGAATTTTGTGGAGCTGGAGTGTAAAGTCAGGCATTTTATAGCTGAAGCACTACCATGAATGAAATTCTTTCCCATTTTTCCTCCTTTGCTGTGAGACCAGGTAAGAGTTACATTGATGAGCAAGGAATTTGCCATTTATTGTTGTAATTTACCCTTTACTTTTATGTCATAAACTTTAGCATGTCCAAAATAAAATTGTTTCAGTTTTAAGCCTGTCACAAAAACATTAAGCATGTTTTGCAGAAGACATGAAAGAAGTATTCAGTCACTTAAATGCCTCTTCATTCCCCCCAAACATAAAAAAGGACAAGTGGGAAATGCTCACCTAATATACAAAAGTAATGTCTAATAGCTGGAAAAGGTCTGAAGATCCTTTCAACTGCAGGTTATAGAGATGGTTATCTCTGGGAGGACATTCCTCATCTTTTCCATATGTTCAAAATAAACTGTGTTCTGTGATTCTGAAGCTCCCTTTGGCAGGAGAGGAAAAGTGTTGAAATATTGTGTTTCACAATTTTCCAGACCAAATGCTAACTTATCTGAACGATACATTACTGTATTATGCAGTACATAAGCTCACCAGTTCTCTAGAAGTCAATAATCATTTTCATTTTTCATTACTTTATAGTCAGAGAGGTATTTTGCAGAGTTATTGTTAGCATTATCAGTGCAAACAGTGATACAGAGCCAAGGACCTGTGTCATTATAGTACGTTTTTTGTTTGTATGGAATATTTTAATGCAGTCTCAGTGCCTCATTGAAAGCAGTCCAGCAGACAGCCGACTATTCCCCTCTCATCTGTTTAGTGAGCAACCGCTATTTGAAACATTTTGATATTACAATGGTGGAGGAGTCATTTGTCACAAAGTAAAATCTGTTCTTTTTATCAAAGCTTTAATTTTTATATTATTTGAAAAAGTTGATACGACTGGCAGCATTTGGTGTTGGCAACACACAGAAGCTTTTGTCCTACCGAGATATGTGATTTTAGCTCTGAGTAAATCTTGGGAAATCACATCATCTAGTTTTCACTATCTCTTTGCACACAAGTCTTACAATATGTACACAGTACTCATGAATCTCTCAGTACAAAATATTCCTCAAAAAAATAAACCATTCACAATCAATTCACCTCCCTAAGTGAGCACAGGTAGCATTTTGGTACAAATTTGGTGCTTCCTTAGCAGCCATCTTGTTGTTTTCTGTGATTTCATGCGTTTTAACAGTGAATAACGTTTCAAGAGCTTTGTTCTTAGAAACTGTGTTAGATCTTTTTCGTGGTTCATGTTCTTTGCACACTGTCTTATCATAAGCAACTCAGAAACTTCTGCATAAGTGACCATGAGCTGTCTGACACATACTGCCGCCTTTACTGCTCCAAACCAGATCGTTTCTACACTTATTTGGGAAAGCTGACAACCTCTTATTTTATATTTTTTTTCCATTGAGGGAGGGGTTTTCTTGACATTTTAATGGAACAGTATCAGCCTAGTTGTTGTCACAGTCCTGATCCGTGGAGGGGTGTAACTTGAGCAAATAAAAGTATGTAAGTAAAACATAAACTAGCCTTTAAATCACCATGATTTTGTCAGCTTTGAAAACCTTGTGTACTAGGCTGACTGATCCCACAGTCTGCACACAGTACAGACAGTATTTGGTCCATGACATATATACGAGATAAAATCCCTATACATACCAAATTTTTTTCCTAACTAGATTCACTGTAGCAGCAGCTCTTTTGGTAGGTAGATGGCTTTGGAAATTACTTTCATACACTGTCTTGCTTTTCCTTCACAATGGAATTTATTATTGTTCAAATTTTTAAATTGAATTTAGGAGCCCTTGTTGCTGAAAGTGTTGCATAAGTGTAATTATTGTCTAAGACCAGGAATGCAAGACTTCATCTGAAAAAGAAGGTGTGAAAATGTCTGGGGAGATTCCCACAATGGGGTCTTGGTTTATGAAGGACTCATCAGAGGACTTGTCCCCGAGTGATGTGCTGGTGGAAGAGGTTATGGGCTCCACATGCACCATGAACAATTCCAAGTCAACAGGACCAGATGGTATTTACCCAATGACTGTAGAGTAATCCAAGGATGAAATAACTGAACTGTGATGTTTAAACTCGCACTTAAAACTAGAGCGGTAACTGAAGACTGGTAGGTGGCAAACTAACACCAATTTTTTAGTGTCTTAATCAAAAAAGACCTTTGTTCAAGGGAATTTCAGGGGAACTACAGGCCAGTAATCTTGATATCTATGCTTGGGCAAAGCAGTAGAAACAGTAATGAGGAACATAATTAATAAACATAGATAAATATGCTGCATGGTGGAAAAGTCAACATGATGTTTGTAAAGGGAGGTTTAGCATTAAAATTCTATTAAAGTCTTATTTATTAATTCCTACTTCTCTGAAGGAATCAGCCAATACATAGGGGTATTCCATTGCTTCAGTACACTGAAATCTTAAAAGTCTTTCCTCGAGACCACAAAAGACGCTTTTCGAGAAACTGAAAAACCATGGGATAGAAGGTACTTGTATGCATAAATAATTGCTTAGAAGATGGGAAGCAGAGAGTAGAAAACATGGTCTATTTTCATGGAGGATTTTCATCAGTGGAGTTCCAGAATGTCTGTGCTAAAACCCTTGATCAAAATATTTATTTGGGATCTGGAGAGGGGCTTAATAGTGAGATAACACTGGAGATGTTATTAGATTATTCAAGATAGTAAGATGATGGCTGGCTGTGAATAATTGCAGAGGGTTTTGCAAGACTGAGTGACCAGATGGTAAAACGGCAGATGAAATTCCATGTAAATAAATATAAGGCCATGCACATGGGAGGAAATTATCTGGAAATTAAAAACATAATGCTAAGGACCATGTTGCTATCACTTGTGAATAAGGTCTTGGGGCTATAATAGTTGCATGAAAAAGTCAGTCCTGTGCTCAGCAGTGATCAAAAAAGCAAATCAGATGTTAGGAACTATTAAGAAAAACATACAGAACGGAACAGTGACTATCATGGTGCCACCACTGTACAGACCCGTGGTTTCCTTGTGCCTGGAGTAGTATGCAGGTCTGCATCCTCCCTCTATCTCTGTAGCAGAAGAGGAGCAGGTCCTAAATAAGGGTGGCGAAGGTGACTAAAGGGATGGAAGAGGCTCCCACATACACAGTGAGTGTGTGAGCAAGGTTTTTCAGTTTGGAAATGAAACCACCAAGGGAGGGCTGGAGCTAGAGCCTACACAGTCCTGGATGACAGGGAAAGAGGGAACAGACTGACCATTGCCCCTCCCAGATTGACACCTAGCATCCAACCACTCTAGCAAGTAATTGCTTCCAACAAAATTGGTGGGTTTTAGTACGCTGCCTTCAGATCATTTTGTTTCTTAGCCCTAGTCACTGGTGCGAAATCCTGTCACCATGAAACCCAGGGTAGCATCTCAGAGGATAGCAGTGGCACGGTACAGAAATGCCTCCCAGGCCTCAGCTCCTCCTCTAACAACAGGCTGTTAAGCCTGGATGAAAATTCCCAGCGTGAGATTTCCACTTAAAATCTTCTAAGCTTTGCCAGAAAGATATGGCTTGATACAGTGCTTCAAAGCAATATTGCTCACAAAGCGCCTACTGAACCTCTTCCAAAAACATATTATGGACTATATGTAGGAAGCCTTTGCTGTTTACACAACATTAGTTAACATTTTCTGATCATTTCATATCTATTTACCAGGGTTACAAATGCAAAAAAACAGAGGCCTGAGCTAATTTAATGTTTAATAGATAAATTCTCAAGCACAAAGACATTGCCATGTCTTTTTTTTTTTAATTTCAGATGTGTGAAACCTTTTCTTCCTGACATCGGATTGAGCATTTACTTAAAAATACGGATGAATCCTATGTGGAAAAAAAGATGATTGCCTGATTAACAGACTTCATTCACTGAGTCTTCCACTTCCTCATGTGACCAGTGAATGAAATAAGGTGTAGTTGGGGCACTCCAAGCCAACAACGCAAAGAAAAAGTGTCTGAGGGTACAAACAGGACTAGGAGGAGACAGTACTCCTGGAGAAAAAGGCAAGAAGCAGCTACGAAAAACCCTCTAAGGGAACTAAAGCAGAAGAGCATGGCAGCAGTTGTATTTCTACACAATATGCCCATCTGGGTCCCAGGTATGATTTATACCGACAGAGTGGACTTTAATGTTGAGCTAGTTCTAGTTTCTCTCCTTTACTTATTTTTTTTTTTTTCATTTTTATTCCCCTACCCAAACCAGACATTGCAAACTCTCTGGGGCAAAGACTTTATGCTATGTGGTTTAAACAGTGCCTAGCACAGACTGTCCCTGTCCCGATCACCAGGATATGCTTTTGCAAATAAAAACCAATGGGAGAGGGTAGTTGGAGATGAAACCCTGAAATCAGGCCTTGATGCTCAGAAAAGATGCTTCTTTGGTATTTGTTTCTGTTATTATTATTCTTCATTTAAGTAAACAAAAGCATTAGTTCACCTCATTAAAATCAAAGGGAAAAATCTGAGAAATGTAGTTCAGCAGCCAAAGTCTCAAAATCCACCTTGAAATCTTATTGGCTATCTTCTCGAGGGAGGTGTAAATCTTCCTCTCGTTGGCTTTTATTTCTGAATTTGGCTCTGCTCCTGGAAATCTTCCCTGAGAGGCCTCCACTTGCTATAAATGTTGCAAAAGAAGCCTTGCTATTTGCAATGCCGTTCTAATTATTTTTCTGACGGGCCAAGAGTTGCCTTGTGGCCATCTCAAGAGAGCCTTGGTTCTGTATTTCTAATTCATCATTTGGAGTCGTTCTGGACATCAAGCTCCTGCTGCCAATCAAAACAACTGTGTATCTCAGGGTCAGGCCTTCAGTCTGTCCGTGTCCCTGCAAACTGAACTGAAGATTTCCATCTGATGGTTGTGATGCAACGCAGCAGATTCCTGGCTGGGAAGGCAACAGGAAAAAGAGACTCAAAAAAGAAGAGAAATGGAGATGAAGGGAGGCTTGGCCATAGGAACCCAGGAAAAGTGGTCATAACTGATCTTTCCCTTGTGCTCTTTTTCTGGGATCCCGCTCTAAGAAGGTTCCCTAAATTTGGAAGAAGACCCAGACATCCACTGCACTCTTTTCCAAACAACAATGGGAGGATTCTGGAGGAAATGCAGTGAATTTAAATGGGTATCTAGATTTGCTTGGATAAGTGGATGGCCTGGGGGTGCTTTTGAGAAAGAAATGCTGTCAGGAAAACACACCGAGGGCTCAGTGTCTCACAGTGGATCTGATCATTTTGCAGTTACGAGGCAGCAAGTTCAAGCTAGACGGCTGGAAGAAGTCATCCAGGAAAAAAAGGAAAAAAAAAGAAACCCCATGGAGCTCAACTACAATTGTTTGTTTTGGTCTGAGGTTTGTGCTCAGCACAATCCAGCTTGCAGGCACCGCAGAGGTGCTCAAAGCGAGGAGGCTGATAAATGAATGCATTTCAGGGGGCAGTAAACGCTGATGCCAGCTTTACTGGGTGCAGTTCTAAGACTCCTCTGTAACCTTTGAGCTCTGACTGCAAAGAAATGTTGTGCAGCCCTGTGCAAGGCTATGACAAGGCTTACCACCTGGGGGCAAAGAGAAGGGAAGGCAAGAGAAAGGGGGCAAATAACATTGTGACTTTCTTGGGTTTTAGTTCGACATTTATCTTTAAATATTTTTTTTTTCCCTCTGAATTAGTTTCAATAAAACGTGCATCGCTCGTGGAGCTCCTTCAATAAAAAAGTCACTGTTTGTTATACGATAACACTGAACAGACTCCAGGCACTCCATTTTCTTATCTTAGATATACAGTGGAGCATAACTCAAGCAAAGGGGAGAAGTTAATGCATCTGTAACACTAGGTAACAGAAGCAACAGTAGCATGTTAGTGTAGTAATAACTCTCACATGTGGAATATCTGAAGATGGGTTTTATTGAATTCAGTTTATTTAACCAGGATAAACCCTTGAGATATGGATCTCATTTACAAGATGGTGTTGGCAAGAAGGCAGATTATTACAAGCACATGTGGAAGATAAGTATAAAACAAAAAGTGAAAGACCTGTTTATATTTTTAATTAGATCCTTTTATCACCAAAAATGTTTAGTGAAAAGGAAGGCATTAGATACAACTGTTACTTGTTGATATTAATAGCAATGGTCCTTCCTACTTATATAGCACATTTCTTTCCTGGGTAATTTAATGACGAACGAAATTAAGTGCAAAATGTCCTCCCTTGGTGTGCCACAGGTCTGGCTAAGCCCATTTCGTTCAGGGACTTTTCACAGGTCCCAGTGAAATGGTCCACAAGGACCCAGTAATTGTGTCAGGACGTAAAAGGAGCGGTACAGAGCTGTGTGGGGTGGGCTGGGGTGAAGAGCCCCACCATTGAACGTGCTACTGAAATGTGGTCATGTGTAGGTAACACTGACACGTTAGGGCAAAAGCCAAGGAGAACACAATGTACAGTTGAAATTTCAGGAGAATTAAAGTAGGCAGAGTGCAAGTATTTGAAGTGGAATTTGACCAGGATTAACCCCTTTAATCTTGCTAAAAATACTACATGATCTTTCATGAGTGCAGGCATTCAAGACTCGACTTTTGCATTTCACACAAAAGGCATTAAAACTTATGTTTATATGAATGCATTTTTTGAAATAGTTACCTTTTAAGTGACCTCTAAACAGATACCGACCACATTAAAGTTATATGTGGTATGCTGGCACTCGAGGCTGCGAGGTGATGGAGTGCTTTTCTTTTCACAAGGCAATTTTGCTTGATAATCAAATGTCTCTGGTAGGTAAATAAAAAACCTCTCTCCTCTATTAGAGAGTTATTATGTTGTGTTTACAATGTATTCTTTTGGTCTGTAGTTAACATACTTTAAATACTCTTGAAGGTAAACGGACGCCTTCCAGCCAATGACATTTCCAGACTATCAAGTTGCATATTTTGCTCAGAAGTGTGGTGCTGAGTCTGCTTCTCTGCTTTCCCTCGGCGCTGCAGGTTTCCCCCTCCCTGTGCAGAGAGCTCCAAGCAGCAAAGTCCGACGCCTTTTTCATCTCTGGGACAGAAAGAAGACCAGGCTTGTCCAGCCACGCTGGGGTATGGCAACTGCTGGGATAAATATAACAGGACATGACGCTATTACAAAAGAATGCAGGCCAATGAAAATTAAAAAAAAAGCCTTTTCTGAATGGGAGCCTCCAAGATTTGCTGATGAGTATTCACCTAAGCAGTAGGATGCTCAGCTGGGACCTCCATAGCAAAAGTGTGCCTTTTGGTTTAGTAGTATGTCCACAATGGAAACTGCCTGTTATTTTACCACTGCAAAAGCATTTACACCCTACAAGGAGTTCATGGGCCATACTTTGCTAATCAATTTTATGCAGCAGCAGCAGTAGAAGCTCAGCCCCCTACTTGTCTATTGGGATTTGCCCCTGGTTTTCTGTCGGTGGCCCAACTACATAAACAAGGGTATCTATGTGGCCTCTACCTACCTACCTACCTTGCATCCATAAGCTAAAATCTGCTTGCAGGAGTGATTTAACTGTGGGTGGCAAATGTCAAGGGCATGCTGGTTGCCTCTGTAGGTCTTCCCCATAGACTCCCTTTTATTTGAGTTTTTCTGGGTGCTTGAACCCCTGTGAGATCAAATCTTGCTGGCAGGGCAGCAGCTGTGAAGGGCTCCCCAGGGCTTCCGGCTCCTCAGCTCTTCTAAATTTTCTTGCCATTTAACTTGCACAGTGGGCTTCCTCCCAGTCACTGCCTGCAGCCATTTGGTGGCAGAGCAAAATGTTGCCCGGGGATATCTGCTTGAATCAATTTGCTTTGGCTGTATTTGAACCTTTGTGTATTTGCTTCCCATTTGAGCAGTGACATTTATTGGCACAAATGTGCTATGGAAAGCCAATTTGGGGAGAAATGTCAATATTTGCCCTGAGACCCCAGACCCCGACTCAAAGACAAACTTACTAACTTTAAGTACATGGATGTGTCTCATTGACTTTGTTGAATGAAACCTGATGCTGGGAACAGAAGCAGTGCCATGAGCTTTCACTGACCAATTAAGACAAATTGGTCATTGCCCAGCCTGAGTTTAGATTGTTCAGGATCTCTCCTCACTGCACTGAATTTGAAGAGATAAAAACACATGCTGGGGATTTGCACACGTTTGGGGAAACATAGCTCTATCGTGGCTATGCAGAAAAAGAAAGAGGCAATCTGGTTGGTATGAGTAATTGCTGCGGCATTAAAGTCTCTACAAAGGCTGCGGTGAATAGAGAGTCTGAGAAAAACATGACTGTTGAAAAGATGCTAAAAATAGTGCTGAAAAGTCATGCTTGGGGGGGTCATATCCCCTCCTAGCTCTTCACAGGTGTGTAGGTAAAACAGCCCAGTACTGTCAGGACAAACCCATGGCTTTTACATAATCTGAAGTTTTCTAAACATACCCACTTCAGTGAATTTTGGCTGCAGAAGCAATGGGCGCCTTGCAGTCCTTGCTGTAAGTAGATTGTGATTTTTTTTTCTGATACTTACTATGTGAATTATAGCATCTGCAGGGAAATGTGCTTGCTTGAGGCTGCAGTCCTATAAGAACAGCTCCAAGGAAATAGTATGAGGCTCAAGGCTGAAACCTTAGGGCCAAATTAAGCCACAAGAACAAAGAGTTAATATAGGAGCCCCCAAAGTTCCTATATTAAAGTTGCCTAACAATTCCCATTATAAAAAATTCCAATCATTTTTTCTTTTGCAGAGCTTTAACTTAGCTTGCAGCAAGCAAATTATGAAATTTGGCAAGGGACAGATGTGCAGTTAGGAAGGAGCTGCTTGCTGTCTCTGAAAAAAAATTTGTTCAGAGTTGCCTGGACACTGTAATGTAAAAAAAAAACCACACCATCCTTTGCACCTACTATAACCTGTAGAACTTGTCTGAAGTTTCTGAGCACACCCAAGCCCGTTCAAGGACTCTGACAAAGGACATGGGCTGCCCAGGTCTCTTTACTAAGGACAAATCCTGGAGAAATGGGGTAGGGAGTCTGATATGTTTGCCCACAGAAACTCCTGTGAGGTTTCCTACGTGTGATGAACCAGGGATCAGGTGGTAGTTTAAGTTACTCGTGGAGAGCGAGACACTCCATTCTGACACCCTTGCTGAATTCAGCCTCAGCTGCAGACTATCCCTAAACTCTGTCTCTGGCAAGGTTTTACAGCCGTGTTGCTGGAAGAAGGTGCTGCATCTCAACAGGGCATGTTAGGTGGCTGCAGTGATTTCACACCCTGGTTTGGTTGTATGGAGCCCCACTCTTGCAGAGGCTGCTCCAAGGAGGACAACCTGCTCAAACTCAGTTCGCCTATTGTTTTAGGCAGGGATGAATCATATCCTCCATCTTGATTTTCAGCTGAAATGTGACTTCCTTGCTCTTTCATGAAATACGACATCCCCCTTCTCCTTTTCTCCCCCTACTCCTAAGCACGTAGAATTGAATATCATGCAGTCCAAATTTACCCCTATGGCCAAGTTCAACAAATTAGCGGCCAGAAATTTTAATCAGATATTTAATCTTTCAACCATGTAAGTGAGATTCTGTGTTTACAGTGGCAGTAGGCCAGCTTAACCTCAGAGAAGAAAGATTGTTAGTAGTGTCCTTGAAGCTGGGGAGCCAGAGAGCAGTGACTCTGCTGAGCAGGTCTGTCTGACCTGCAGCTCAAAGGCAGGTAATCACCACATCAGTATCTACAGCTTTGTATGCCTTTTAAGCATTGGAAAGCCAGTGAAGATCTTATCGTCTTTGGAATATTGCTAGTAACTGCTCTGTGCATTCAAAATTATTTAGAATAGTAAAGAAAAGAACAAAGTTTGGTGACAGGAGGCCGCTGCAGATGAACCTGTAACACACCCAGCTCCTGAATTTGCCAAATCCTGGACCAACAGGCAGCATCTTCCCAGATCAGACACATGCCAGTAGCAAAGCTAATGAATCTTGCTGTTTGAGTAGTGGCTTGCACAGATGCATGCCATGGTATGCACATAATTCCTTCCCCATGCCCTGTTTGTAAGGATCTTGCCTGTTGCTCAAAACAGTACATGAACAAGCTGGTTCTCATAGTGTTATATAGTGTTATCCCTGGAAACCGTGTTACAAAATAGAACATACGAAGCACTTTTCAGTCATACTTGGTGATCACCTTTACGACTGGAAGCTAGAGGTTCAGGTTTTGATCATGATTTTGCTGTCTATAATCACTGCAGGTTTACATTCAAAATGTTCTTATGTTAGAGCCAAGAGCTGAATACTTGAGAAGTCTGGGAGCATTTGGTTGTCATCAGAGTCTAGGTGGGGTGGCATAGTATCATTTTCTGATTTGCCCTAAGTACAAACCTGAGCTCTCTGGAGCTCCTAAGCAACCTCAGATTAGGGCAGGAATCCTGACTTCACTGTTCAGACTCCTTATGTAGAAATATGAAACCCTTCGGGGGGAAAAAAGCCTATTTCCTCAGAGCAGATGTGTTTACAATCAGTGATTCGTGTCAACCCATCAATATTCCCAGTGGTGAAATAGCAGTTTGGGAGGCATTATAGTTCTGTACAGGGAGTCTAAAAATTATTTAGCTTGGCTATTTGGTGGGGATTTTTCTGGTAGCCGTATGAGAAGTGGATGCTAGGAGATACGTTTGGGCTGTTTATACTTCATTAGTCTGGAGAGGGTATACCACTGTGTACCAGGGTCAAGTTTTTAGTACCTTGTGAACTCTCTGACTCTTCGTTGGAGATGCAGACAAATTCTGTCTGAGATAGGGCTACTTTTTAGGAAGGATGTGTATATAGTTCCTGTCTTACAGATTGACACAACCTTTGTGATTTCTAAGTAAAACATACCACTTTATGGTCTTCCAAAATGTAAATGCTTCCTATGTCTTTGATTGCTACAGTTTAATTGCCGTTGTTGTTCACATGCCTTGTTTAATATGATTAATGTCATAACAAGTCTGCGGACATTCCTCAGTTCTTTACCTTGACAGTGGAACAACACTGGTGACAAAGTGCAGGTTAGGGCATAATGGGTCTCTCTTTTTTTAAGGAATTACCTAAGAGTGCTTACAAAGATTTCAGCCTTGCTCTTCATTTATTGGGTGATTTTATTCGTCTTTATTTCCGACAGGGCATTTCAATTTCATTCTAGAACTGTGAGAAATGTTGCTTCTGAATTAAGCTGTGTTAGCACATCTGCTGCATGTGCCATCCAATGGGGAGAAAGAAGCATAGTGTATATATTGACTGGAGCCATACTGTAGATCAGAATAGATGTCCTTTTGCTCAGGCCAGTATCTGATGGGAAGATGAAACATGGCCTGTACATTCATATGTAGCAGGGATATTAATTATCATGAGAGAGGGCACAATTTGGATTGAGGCCAGGACACTGAACTGAAGCCACTTTAGTGGCATTGATGGACGATCTCTCCTTGTCAATAGATAGAAAACAGCCATCCATTTTCATCCTCCTGGATCTTTCTTCTACATTTTACACTCTTGACCTGAAGATACTCCTATTTCACTTGAGAGTGTTAACAGGGGGGCAGGGTAATGCACTAAATGGCGAGGTCCCTCTTGGAGAGATGGCAGTGACTACGAGAGGCAGAAAACTATGTTTCTGCTGTTGGACCTTGCATTTATCTAGTCCCTTGAGGATCAGTTCTCTCTCTTCTGCTATTCAACATCTTCCTGCCAGTCTGATGACATGCACTCTTGGCAGATAGTTCTGATCAACCGTCTTGCTGTATGGTCCTACTGCTTGGCTAATGTGACCAAGATGACTTTATCTGGATGAGAGTGATACATAGATTAAGGCTAGTTGCTGAAAGGTACAGTCAGTGATGACCCAGGAGATACTGATGAAAGAAAGGATTTTTGAAGACTAGGCATCATATGTGCTCCCCTTGTTGGGAGGCATGCACCAGAGTTTGTCAGTGCCTCCCATGGATTAAGGGTGCTCTTGTGTTCCTTGCTGTTTGCAGAACCATAGGGACCACGGAACTGAAAGGTATCAATTTTGTAATTTGCGTGAAAGAGAGGAACACCTAAATTATTCTTGACCATCGATAGTCCACTGTAGTTTAGCAACCTGTGCCAGTGTTTAACTGCCCTTGGCGTTAGAAAATTTTCATTTTATGTTTGAAAGAAATATCCCACACTGCAACTTCAGCTGACATTTTCTTGTTCTATCTGCAATAGACAAAAAGAACTTTCTTTTTTACTCTTTTCCTTACAGCTGCATTTTATATATTTGAAAAGTATTATCACATCTCCCCTCTGGACCAAACAACCCCATTTTTTTTATTCTTTGACTATAAGTCATGTCGTCTAAGCCTCTGGTTGTTCTTGACTTTCCTCAGTTAGTCCAAGTCTTTTATGAAATGTCTGTTCAACATGGACACAGTTCTTTGACAGATGCCTTCTAGGTGCTGAGCAGCATGGAAAGATTTATTTGAGTAGTAGATAAAATGTTCCCTTCTAAAAATCCTCATAATTTAGAAGATTTTTATTTTCTTTGCATTAGTATCATAAAATGGACTCACCCTCAATGTGTGGTCCCCCACATTCCCTAGTTCATTTTTTGGAAGAACTGTTGCCTATTCAGTTCTTCCCCGCACTTGCATTTTGATATTTGAGAATGTCTTTATAGCTATAGTACTTTACTCTAGTCCTTACTGATAATATTATTTTTAATACTGTTTCTTCAATGTGTAAAGGTCTGTTGAATTCTAATCTAGCCTCCCAAAATGTTTCCAGCCTCTTCCAAGAAGTGAGAAATCCCTTCTGACATTTTTCAAGTTTTTAATAAAAATGTTGACCCAAGATGGACCCCTGTGGAACTGCAGTCAAAGAAACTTTCTAGTCTGACAATGATCTATTTCCAGCTACTTTCTGAGTAGAGTTTTCCAAGTGGCTGAGCACCTGCCTTACAACAGCTTTGACTAGCTCATGCTTTCTTATAATTTCCTTAGGAAACTGTCATACAAGACAGTGTCAAAAACCTTGCTAGCATCCAGATACGTGACATCAATTCACAAATCCTGCTAGAGAGTAAAATTAAGTTGGGCTTAACAGAGCTAGTGTTTGTTTGACAAAGCCATGTTTCTCTGCAGCTGTTATGTCCCAGGTACTTTGATAGTCAACTGATGGTCTGGGTATAGTATTTTGCTCTATTATTTCTATGGAAATAAAAATTAAGAAGACAGGCTATAGTTCATGAACTTCTCCTTATAAAAAAGCACTATATTTATTATTTTCTTGTACTCTATAACTTCTTACATCTATCAGGAGTTTTCAGATGACTGAGATGATTGATTTTAAATTCGTTGGGGTGAATTTTCAGTGGTGCCCAGTGACAGGACAAGAGGAGATAGGTACAAACTTGAACATAAGAAGTTCCATCTAAACATGAGGAGGAACTTCTTTACTTTGAGGGTGGCAGAGCACATGAACAGACTGTCCAGAGAGGTGGTTGAGTCTCTGTCTCTGGAGACATTCAAAACCCACCTGGACACATTCCTGTGCAACCTGCTCTAGGTGGACCTACTTTGGCAGGGAAGTTGGACTAGATATCTCCAGAGGTCCCTTCCAACCCTATATCATTCTGTGATTCTGTGAAACCCATTTGACAATATCTAACTGTATAGCAGGTAACAATCTGCCATTCTCTACTTTACATCTGATTAATGGTATACTAAAGACTTTTGACTAATGAGTTTTTCTGCCAGTTAACTGCATTCAGCATTTGATCACAGTTGATTCTTTTAGTGAAGACAGAAATAAATAAATAAAAAAAAACAGTTTGGATGAATATACTTGCAAAAGAATGTCTCATTATTTTACATCCCTTGGAAGCTGTGCTATGCCTTAACATTTCTAATTTTCTCTCTATGACACGCGATGCTCCTTACAGTTATCTTCAGTTGTGTGCCATGTTTTTCACTTTCTTTTTTAATCTTGGATTTTAGGGTTATTGAAGAGGTGTAGCAAGAGTAATGCCCACTTCTATCCAGAGCTGGTGAAGATATTTTCTCCCACTCTGACATTCAGTGGTTCAGCTCTAGTTATTCATGCCTTTGCCATTTCCTGGCCAGGCTATGGCAATGCAATATGTAGAAAGCCTTCAGAGAGTCAACGTGCAGAAAGTGGTCCTGTGTTTTCTCAATGGCTGAGGCTATTCCTGATCTGTCATATTTGTCCCCTACTCCTTTGAATGGCCTCCCATCAGGATTTGAATAAAGTTTATGGTCTTGTTAACTATCTCCATGTTCTCCTGGCCTGGGTGGAGAATGTAAAAAGCTTCCATTTAAGCTCTGGGATGAAAGCTGTGGTTAAAGGTTTTCTACTCTAACAGGACCCTTGGTAAGAAAGGGAAAACTGTCTGTACATAAAGTGGGGACTTTTCAGGCCTTAACAAGTGTCAGGGAATGAAACAACCTCTCTGAGAGCTGAGCTTACTGCTCTCCACAGGTGGTACTGGTGAGACTTTCTACATTGCATCTGAGGTTGTGTCTAATTCTAGATTAGCTTGCCCTGCATACTTTCTGCTGCTGGAAGAGGAAGACATTTCTTAACGTATCACTGCAAGAAGCTCAGAAACTCCCATGATAAATGTAATTTTAGAGTGCATACAGAATGAAATAGGATAAATAAACCATAATCCAAGCTTTTTAGCATGAATATGACTTTGTTTTGTTACATACAGCAATTGTCACATTGTGAATAATTTGAGGAAAGTGGAAAAATTCTCAGATTATTAGTTTGATTTTGGTACTTTGCCACAAGACTGCTGGGAATCTGGGGGTTTTGTTCTGGGAACGGGAATGGTGGGCAGGCGTAGGAGGGTATTATGAAGAATCGAGGACATACTGGGTGAAAAAACAAAGATTAAGATTAGAGGTTTATGACACATGATGATTTTCAGACACATTTTGAATTTCTCTTTTTTCTTTTTGTCACTATCAAAATGGCAAGAACACCAACAGCTTCCTTATGTCACTGTCAAAATCCTCAGACCCCTGCAACAGGGCTTGTGCAGAGGGCAACTACGGACCCTTACAGGCTTCCACACCTGCATGGATCCAGCTGCCTAAGATGCTAAGGAAAAGCATATAGCATCACTGCCATCCCTCAGTGTGCGTTAGCAGTTACAAAGCCCAGCCAGAAGCCTGGCCAGCCAGCTCCATGTGGGTGACAGCCGTGAGGACCACCAACACCTTTGGGAGTGCACTGAACTCGCAGTGTCAGAGTGTCAGACCAAGACAAACTGCACAGAACATTGTGTAGGACTTGCGTAGTGCCCACCAAGCTGGCACTTCTATCTGAAGACCTCTCCAGATAAAAGAGAGGACAAATTGTACTGAGGACAAAAAAACATCATAGGGAACTTTTCCCTAGCACAATGACTGTCCTTTGATTCAGTTGCTCTGCGACCAGTAACATCTCCCTTGTTTTCATTGCTGACAGACGAAAGAGCAGCAGCTCTAGAGATTTTCAAGGCATTTTTTTTTTTTGAGAATAGCCGGACACAGGACCCAAGTAATCATCCTTAGAGGTTTACGTCATCCTCTGGTGTTTTGCCCATCAAAATACAGCCTGCTTCAAAGAAATGACATAGCCCCCTCGATGGCAAAGTGCACGCACTGGGAGAGAGCTCTTGGATTTCTGACTGCTTCACAGCACAAGTCCTTGCCTCAGAGAAACTCAAGTTTACCAGAAGCCCTGCAATTATTTTTTTGTTTCGTTTCCCCAATGCCCACCAGATTAGAACACAGCTTGGCAATGTCACTAGAAGAAAGAGAGAGAGAAAAGAAAACAACAAAAAGCCAGCTGCCAGTGTTTCAACTACAAATGTGATTGGAAGGGTTCGTGAAACTTGCCATAAAAGTACTTCAGACAGAAATGTTCTTTTCTTTGTACGATTTTTGGAAAGTTTCAAATTTCAGCTGGTACTGTGCACAAAATCAACAGGTCTAATGCAAATCCATGTGTGTAAGATTGACAGGTGGGGAAAGCTGACAAGCCCCTGTCAGAGCCGGAGCTCTCTGCTGTGTGTGTGCCAATGGAAGAATTGCTGCTCTTGCTTGACAAAGATAAGGGTCTTTTATAACAACATGAAAACAGGGAATCAAAGGGTGAGAATCAGTCTCCTGGTATCTCATCCTGTGTGTGTCTTGATCAAGGGATATTCATGGCTCCCAGCATCATAGACAGGATGGGAAGGGAATGTGTGGGTTGCTCAGTGCAGCTGCCTGTAAGCATAAGGAGATGAACTTTCATGGACATTTAACAGAAAATGGTGCTAGGTACCATGGTATTTCTAACCTCAAATTGTAACATTCTTTTAAACACCAAGAGATTTTTAAGTATCATTAGAATGGGTCTGTTCCCCTGCATCCTGATGTAGTGACCCACAAGCACATATTTTCAAGATTCCCATTGGAAACACAAGATGGAAAAGTTGAGATTGTCATATAATTACATGACTCTGGGAGGCACAGCTGTACGAACTAAAAACAGAGTCTAACTGGAGTTTTGATTTAACTGGAAGAATACATAGTGTTGGCACTGTACATTTTCAGTAACATTTATACTTGCTCTGTCTTGAACATGCAGATATCTAGACAAATGCATTTCTATATTTTAACAATTGCACTGACCTTACTTGCTATTCTTCTAAAGCTCATTGTAAAACTTAAATACATGGAAACAGCTATGTAAAACAGGCAAAGTTGTTAGCTCTTTGTTGCTGCTCATCCTTAGTGATAATTATTTACATCGAGTGTTTGTAAAGTTATGTCCGATGCATAACATTGTGCCTATGACTTGGCAGTGGTTTTTGGCTTAAGAAAGATTGGCAGAAGGTCTGCGTGATGTTCAGTGAGAAAACAAAGAGCTATTTTGAAATCTTTTCTGGAGTTTCAGGAGAGGAGGACCTAAGTGACGCCTGTTCAAACTCAGTTGTATGTGATTAAATCTGTTCTTTGATGCATTCTAATGGTTTCCAGAGAAAAACACGTATCTGTGTCTGCTTGGGCTCCAAACTGATTATTTCCTTCTATTTCTGTTCTGGCTCTAGGTGTCCATCGCCCTCCACCCCCTGTTCCTGCCCATCTGTAAAACTCATAAAGCTGATTTAAACACAGTAATGTACACAATCAAATGATGACTTGGAAGTGCTTGAAGGAAGGGATGTGCTTCATGACTCAAGTGTTTGTGTTGTCCTCAGCAGAAAACACTGACAATGAGAGTCCTTCACATGGAAAAAAGTTGTCAGCTTTTCCACAGAAAATCCCAATCTCTTGTGTTTTCCCCTTTAGAACAAAATGCAGAAAAGCCTGGGGAAGTTTCACCTCTGTGTGTTGACTAAGCTGTGTTTAAAAATGCAAGCCTATAAGCAAAGCCTGAATTTGTAAGAGATTAGTGAGTTTTCAGTCAAACAGCACAGTCTGCAGCAGAGTGAACTTCACAAATATCACACCTTAGGATCTTCATTAAACATGAAGTAGTTCTGGAGAATAGAAGTCTTCCTGCTACAATTCAGCAGGATTCCCTCCACGGGAATTCAATGAAAATAAAATTATGAGGGATATCTTTGAAAAGTGCTTGTTCTGCTGTGCAGGTATCTATCTGAAAGCTGAGGGCCTAGGACAGGTGCTATCATACACTGCAAATGAAAATACAGCACTTAAACGAAGACCTTTGTGAGGAAGAACCATCAATTAGGGATGCAGGGCTATGCAAGTCACACTGGTTTCTAATTCAGATTTCCTCACGTTTATACCTATGAATATCAGAGATTTATGGATTCCATCCTAATTTATTCATCTGTACTTATGGTATTTATTACCAGTGTGAAAGTTGAGGGGTAACACAGCTTTTCTGGGAATATCCAAAGGGATTCTTCCCTGTCTATGCAAATGACTGAGTTACTTGTTCAGTCCAGCAAGACTGAGACCAAATCATTATGGGAGGTGGAAGAAAAATATTGCCAAGAGGGAAAAGACAGTAGCTGGAGAAATGGAAATATTAGAAACTTTCATTTGATATTTAATGAAACATCTATTGGTGAACATTTTGATAATTTTTTATTTGTATAACTACTTTCACAGTATAGAGGTGAGGAGAAAAAGGGGGTGCCTGCTAAGTGGTTATGGAGCTGGCATGAAGGAGCAAAACCAGTGCTTGATACAAGAAATATTCAACATAAAAATGCCTAAATATCCAGAATGAAGGCTCAAATAATGGTTCTTCTGCTGTTTCCACTGCCAGCACACTTTCTAAAAAAAGGCTGTCCTCTGGAAAGACATCTCGTCTTTCAGGTGAACATAGGATCTTCCCTCCAACCATGGCTTAAAGCCTCTAGGTCCTTAACATGTAGAGCTTAAGTCAAAGTTCTTTCCTGGGCATTTTTCCAAACTAGCTGGGGTAGCTCTGCAACTGAGGGGCTTAATTCTCTGCACGCTTTGTACAGATGTTGTAGGCACCTAACTTTGGGCTACAGATCCTCCCAGGCAGCAGGATACCTAAAAAGTCAGTGGATCTTACCCACCAGCTAAGCCACCAGATACCTTGTTGGTGTCTCCCAACAAGGGTGGAGTCTCCTTTAAAATGAAATTGGTATTTCCAGAGCATGTCCTGAGGCCAACAGTTTGGCCCAGAACACCAGGGAAAGATGTGTGAACGTGTATTCTAAATTTTCTATTAACAAGCAGAGACGCTGAAATATCCCTTGATGCCCAGTCCATACGCTTCATTGGCAGGCGGCTTAGACCACCAAAAATTAAACTTGCAAGAATAGACCAGCAAGGCATTTTGCCTTCCCACGTGCAAATAGGTGCAGTCACCCATCGTTTCTGCAAGGTAACCACACTATGTCACAGCGCCGAATTGCTCAGTCTGCTTGTGCTGGCCTCACTCCCCAGTCTTCACTCCACGGCATTTGACTGTTCAGCAGGAAATATGGGTCCTGTATTTCACAGTTACTGCTGTGAGACCTGTCCCTTGATTTGGGTTTGTTCATCTTGTCACAGCTTTGAGTAGGTAAAGGGTGAACTGCAGCTTCTGGAGAGAACAAAAGCAGGTACAGTCTGTAACCACCTTTTTTTTTGTTTAATTTTGAGTATCTTAATTCTCACTGAGAGCTCTGGGATCATAACAAAATTACCTATAATTTGCCTCGCAGTTGGTATCATACCTACTAGCTAAACCAGGAGTTAGTAGGCTGAGCTGTAGATGTAAAGCACACGGGGGGATCAAGCCAATAGCTACTAAGAAGACACAGTTTTCAATCCTTGAGAAGATGAAAGGTAATTTGTGGTTGTTAGCATTCTTATGACAGCTTGAGAGTTTGTAGGTGGCTTTCTGATACAACGTGCTATAACAGCAGCTCTTCACAGGTACCAAAGCAAGCCACATGATGGGGGTCATCCAGGGAATCTTGAAAGACTGTATGAGAAAGACTTGAAAGACTGACGTTTTCTGATATTGCTACAAATATCAACTCTTCTCCCCCCATCCTTCCTAATAGCAATTTGGTTGGCAGATCAACTCTTTCTGGGTGAACTGGCGTGGGTTCAGGCTGATGGACCACGTGGTCTGTGCCACTGCTGCTTTCTGCTTTCAACATTTTTGTGAGCTTCATAATGGTAATGGGAAACCTTGTCTAACCTAGTCAAAGACAAGTAGGGTGTAGTAGCGAATTTGAAAAGGAGTATAGTGAGCAGAGTTCATGTCATCTTTTCTGATTTCCAACAAGGACTCAGTGATTCTTAAGAGGATAATCACATAAAAAGTGTCTGAATGCAGTGGCCCCCCAGAATTTCAAAATCAGGGAAACCTCCTTAGAGTTGCTGGATGATTAAATATGTTCAGTTGTGCATGTTGGGATGATAGAGAAATTCATTACTTGGATGTGAGGGCAATACCCTGATTTATGGGAAAAAGTGTTTCTCAGGAAGACTCAAGTGGTACCCGCATGCCTGCTGTCACCAGCGGTGGATACTTGTTTCCTCAAGCTAAAAGTGAGTTTGCCATTGATAGCAGTGTACCTGTATGGTCACATCCTTCCAAGCCAACGTGTAAGGGTAGTCACCCCAGCCAGGCCACCAAAATTTGCAGCCCAGTGGGAAGTTCCTTCAAGTGGGATCTTGTGGGATCTTGTGTATCCAGTGGGATATTCCTTCCAATATCTAAGGGGAGCCTACAGGAGAGCTGGCGAGGGACTCTTTGTCAGGAACTGTAGTGACAGGACAAGGGGTAATGGTTTTAAATTGGAAGAGGGGAGATTTAGATTAGAAACAAATTCTTGACTGTGAGGGTGGTGAGACACTGGAACAGGTTGCCCAGAGAAGTTGTGGATGCCCCATCCCTGGAAGTGTTCAAGGCCAGGCTGGATGGGGCTTTGAGCAACCTGGTCTACTGGGAGGTGTCCCTGCCCATGGCAGGGGGGTTGGAACTTGATGATCTTTAAGGTCCCTTCCAACTCTAACCATTCTATGATTCTATGATTCTAAGTATCTGCCTCCTGCCTGAGAAGGCTGCTTCCTTCCACTGGGGGCAGGGGAGGAGGGATGGGAAAAGAGCCCCGGGGGAACTGCAAATAATAAATAACCATTTGAGCTGTAGCTGTAACAGCAGAATAAAACCGGGGAGGAGAGTTGGGGTGGGGGGCTCACAACCAAGCGCCTGGCTTCCAGCGGCCGCCTGGCTCCCCTCTCCCCAGGGCGTGCGGTGCCGCAGGGGACGTGGGGTCCACGGGGTCTGTGGGGGCGCGGGTGATGCCGGCGGGGCTGGGCGAGCGGCCACCGGCTCCACGGCGCTGCTTGTTGTTGTTGGTCCGGCGCAGGAACTTGGCAGGGGCGCACAGTCGGTCCCCGCTCCGGGTCCCACAGGCAGGAAAAGTCTCCCAGCCTGCGGAGGAGACAGCCTGGCTGAAAGAGCCCCGCCAGCTCCGCTGCAGATAAGTTAATGTACACAGAAGGGACGTAAATTACCACGACCCTCAGCAGCAGGACATTGGCCAGGGCCTGTCAGGAGGAGGACAAGCGTCGGCAGGCTCCGCGCCTCGCTGACATGTACCTCCAGATAGAGCCGCCTCTGCCCAGTGAGGAAGGACCTGGTGGAGCCAGGGCTTCCTTGAAAACAGCTGCCTGTCCCCGACACCTACAAACTAATGCGGTTTTAATCAGGGGAATTAACGGAGGGCGGCACACTCTTTTCCCAAACAATTTGCATGGGGACGGCAGCCTTTTCCCCCTCTTCCCCCACCGCCTCCTCCATGGCTCCACTGCCATTTCCCTTGTGTTGCTTTATCTGCACTGATTTTTTTTCCCACTCCCCCTCTGGGGAGCCAGACGTGCCTTCACCTCCACCCCCTGAGCCCTGACGACACTCACCTCCCTGTTTACACACTGACATCACGCTGCAGCCTCCCTCCAGCCCAGAAATAACCCCCGGCAATAAAGCAAACAGGAAAAGGCCCATGACGCAGGCACCGCCGTTGCCTCCTTCACAGCTACAGCCACAGCACCCCCCCGTCAGGGCCGTACCCGCACAGGGCGATGCACGAGCGGTGGGATCCTGGGGGATCCTCTCCCGCCCCACGCTGGCCGGGGCTGCGCATGTTGTGACATGAAGTCGCACGGGAGTCACAGGCTCCAGTTGGCAGATGGATGGAGCCGAGATGGGACAACTGCATCCAGATAACAGGAGCCAGTGGGAGAGCCAAAGCTGGGGACCAAGTCATCCAGGCTTATACTTCAGCCATTATGCCATGCTTCCCCATATAAATACGTTTTCCTCTCTCTGGCTCCCTCCCTGTGTTTTGTTTCCTCCACGGAGAGGCACAGTTAAACTTAAAGCCAGGTATACTGAAGGGACAGTGGGAACAACAATGGGAAAATGTCTGCAAGGTCACCCTCAGTTATTCCAAATAGCGTCTTGTAATCCACACACAGCCCATTAATTTCAGCAGGACTCCTTGTGTGGTAAGCTTCTACCCGAGATGTGTGTGGGAGGCACATTTAGGCCCATGGAGATTTCATTATTATTGTAAGCTTCAGTGTTAGAAGGCTCCGGGGGACAGCACTTTGCTCTCCCTCTTAGGGAAAAGCCAGACTTAGTCAGGCTAACTTCTGTGTCTTAACACACTGCTTGCCCTTACTTTCACGAGCTCTGCTCTCTTGCCTTTGTTATATACTCTGTCTGAATACCTGGCAGCCGACCACGACCATAGCTGTGCTCACTAGAATTATGCTGGATTGTTTAGGTTGCGTAAGTGTCCCTAAATGCACAGGTTATTTTCTCTGGCTTTGGAAAGGCAATGGCAGTTCAGCAAGGAATGGGTAACTTTATGGAGGCCAGAGAGCCAGTGCTGTGCCCAGAAGGGCCTTTTTGCTTGTCAGTTTTCCTTTGGAGATGCTGGGCACAGCATGGTGCTCTGGGACCAGACCTGTCGGAATCCATGATGGTTTTATGCAGTTGTCTTCACGCATATGTCTGGATATGGAGTAGGAGAGGGCAAGCACAGAAGGCTTTTGCCCAAAGCCTTGATAACTTATGTTAGAGACAATAAGGATGTACAAAGGTCACACAAAAAATGGTTATTCTGAAAATTAGATGTTAGAAAAAAATAGATTTACTGTGGCCAGAATTTCCAGTGGCTTCCCATAAGTACCACCATTGCCATCCACTTTTTGGAAGGCAGGGATTGTGTTTGATCATGGCTTTCCTGTCTGTAAGGCTGCATCCTAAGGGGCAACCCAAGAATATTGCTGGGACATCCATTTCCCCAGAGCAGGAGAATGTGCTGTCCAGGGACACAGCATGGGACACAAACTTAGCTTGGAGCTAAGGTATTATCCTTTCCTGTGGCCCTCTGCCATTGCCTTTTCCCTTCTGGCATGGGATGACAGGAGAGCTGCAGCCCTCTGTGTGCCTTCTGCTTCCCTCCCAAAAGAACTATGAAGAGAGTTAGACAATAAAAGTTGTTTGAGGAAGGGTAATGGCAGACAAAATATATGGACAGTGGAACTCAGATTGCTAGCACTTTACTATATGAGTAGCTTTGGGATACGCTGGGATGAAAGAAGCTGAGTGAGAAGCATTGTTAGTAAAAGATGCAGGTGACATGCCTAGCATTTTGAGTCAAAATACCCTGTAAACTGGTAACTTACTGCCATGTCTGTCTTCATGGCTTAAAAAAAGTTCTGCCTTTTACGTAGAAAACTGGTCAGCGAACTGATTCTCCTTCCTACAAGTGCAATGCCCTGGGACCCAAAAGATGGTATCTCCTGGAGAAGACGCACTCCAGTAACAAAGTGGATATATACTTCCAATTATTTTTTTGGTTCTGCATTGTAAGTAAGAGGAAAAACAGCATAACTACGTTGATAACCAGGTATACATTTAACAGAGAGCAATGACCTCTCTTCCCTTCTAACTTACACATGCTGGGCAAAGGATAGAAATATCCTTGGCCTTGGTGGAATTATTCCAGCATCACATGTTATAACAGCTTTTCTAGGGACCCACAGTCAGCACATGGGATGGGCAGATGCCCTTTTCCTTGAGGACTTTCATGTTGTCGTAGGGTCAAAGTGTGACCAGCGTGTAAGGGTTTGGTTGTAGCAACACTCATTCTGCTAAGAAAAGGACGAGGGTAGGTCCCCATGGGAGTCCAGGAGTGCAACATTGCTGGATGCCCAAATCCTCTCCTGCCCCCAGGAACTGTTCAACATCCATCCCTGCAAAAGAGATGGGGCTGGGATCTGTCTTCTAATGTGTTCCTTCAGCTCTTAGAGGACAGAGGAACAATCTCGCTCTGCTGCAGGACAAAGAAACGAATAACAGCAGCAGCCATTCTCTGTATGTGTGTGCCAAGGACAGGACCCTCCAGTGCCTCCTTCTCTCCATCTGAAGATGTGGCTTCCCCAGACAGCCGGCGCGTGTGTGCTGCAGCACTGGCAGGCTCCCCAGGCTGACGCATGTTTTCATCTCTTCCCGCACAGAATGCCCCCCGTGTTTTCTTCCAAAATACATTCACGTTCCTGGCACTGGAAATCTTTATCTTTATGTGTTGTTTTGAGCACACCCACTGCTTCCTGACTTAAAGCAGTTATAGCATAGACAGAGATTTACTGACATCAGATAGTGGTTTTCTTAAAGCTGCTTAAAGCCAAATTGTTCTTCTGGTGGACAGGACACAACTGGGCTTCATTTGGATGGAAAATAAAGAGCAGTTTTCCTAAAGCAAACATGTTTGGAGCAGGAAACTAAACTATGAATGGATGTATCTTGAATGCTAAGGGGCTAATGGGAAGGACTAGAGTAACTGTGGTTCAAGTAATTGCTGGTTTTGGTTCCAGAGGGGCTGAAATCTGCTTCTAATTTGGGTGCAGCCAAAATGCTGTGAAAATGCCTAGTTTCATGGCAGGTGCCAGCAACTTCAAGCCAGGACCAGAACCACCCAAAATACATGCAGAAATAGCTCCAAATGGCGCTTTCTCAGTCCATCGGTAATGTCAGAAGTGAGGAGGACGAATGGTACAGAAGAGGTTTCCTTCTGGGCCCAGCTGCTACAGCTGCTTCACCCTTCCCATCTTCCAAGAGCCAGCAACTGGCCGCAGCAGAGGACCCCTCCACCCCGGCTGCTGCCCAGCAGGACTCCCACGGGCTGGAGAATCCAGCCTCACATTTTTTTGTGATCTGTTGCTGTGTTCACACCTCTTCAGTGCGTTTCATTTCAAAACTATGATCTTTCTTGGTTTCAAATGGGACTTCTGTAGTGAGTCACCCCTAAAATAGCCAGTGGTATGTAAACATACCCGAGCTCTCCTGAAAGAAGGAATCCCAGTTTTTAACTCTGCAACAGACACCCTGATGTGATGCTGGCCCATCTGTACATCTAAATGCCCAGGCATGTGGCTTCAGGATGCGCGGGCTGGGGTTTGCCTTTTTGCTAGTGTAAATGCAGATTTTCACACACAGGTGCTGGGGGATTTGGGGAGGTATCTCTGATTGAGAAGAAAAAAAAAGTTTTTTTGACTGTACATAGATGGTCTCTGGCTTCCTTCAGGGATGCTCCCCCTTTCCCCAGCCTCGCTCTTTGAATAAGCGTCCAGAGGCTTGGAAGCTTATCCAGATTTATCCAAATCTCTTTGAAGGGATGGATTAAGGCAGGAACCCTGGGACCCAGGCCAAGAAACCTCAACAGCACAACAGCTCAGTGAGAAACCAAGAGTCTGTCCAGGGGAGCTGGCTAAGGAAAAATGAAGAAGTCCATCCCAGGGAGGCGACAGGAAGGGATCGTCTGTCTGGGGAAGGAGGGCTCCATGGGGAGCTGAGTGAGGGGGATGAGAGAGGGGGGAGAGCGTGGGCCAGACTGGGAGGGCTGGGAGAAGGCACATTGCAGTAGGCTCAGGCCTCAGTTGCCTTAAGCCAAGCCTGTCTTATGGGTCTGTGGCCCTGGCTGCAAATTTTCTGCAAAGAAATTATGATGGGAGGCTTCTGGTACTCTCTGGCACTGGCTGCATCAGCAACACCGGTGGAGCAGTCTGTTATCCCAGCACAGATTGCCTTGTGGGAGACATAAATAAGGGGAGACATGAGGAAATCATATGAGATAATAAATGGTCCCAAACAAGAAGACCAGGAGATTTCTATTCAGCTTCTTCCATGGCAAAGGACAAGAGGACATTTAATAACATACTGGAATATAGCAAAATAAGAACTGATGAAAGGAAAACTCTATTCATACAGCGTAGTTTAACCTGGTGTCATTCTTTGGTATGACACATCAGTTAGTCTACAAGTCTTGAGAGACTGAACAGAGAGCGAGATATATGGAGAAGTAGCAAGGCTCTATTAATCCATCATATTAAAGCTCAGTAAAGGTGCAGGGATTGTCTGTGGGTTTGTTATAGCTTTTGCTGCTTGTTTGTTTTGGGTTTTTTTTCTGGGTAGATCAAAATATTGTCAGTAGAGCAATGTTTGCACTGGGAAGGGCAGGGTGAACAACCCTGAGACATGGCAGGGGCATCAGTCGTGCAGGAAGGGCAGAGCGGAGGCAGCTGGAGAGGTGGTCCTCTGTCCTGCAGTCCAGTAGCCTTGCACCCCAGGAACCCCATCCTGCTGTGGGCTGAGATGAAGCCTCGACCACCCAGAATGACTCCCGGAGCAGGAGTTACTCTTTTCCAGCCACCTAGTTTGTTGTTGTCGATGTTTGTTTGGCTTTGGTTTTATCTTAGCTGTTTCATTCATCTTTACTTTTGGTGGTTTATTTTTGCTGCCCAAATTAACCAAACAACAGGCAATTAGGCTGTTTTACTGAATAAAATATACATGTTCCATGTTCTGGACTTCCAAAAATGGGTGGGAGCAGAAGTAACATCATTGTTTTACAAATTTTTTTAACGATTGATGTTGTTGTGACTGAGGTTGGAGGCTGCCTTAAAGCAGAAAAGCTGAAGTGATTTCAGAGCGGAGTTGGAACTCAACAAGCATGTCTTCACATAAAAAAAGATAAATCGATACACAGGTAAAATAAGAACTCAGCTTTTAAGACAGAGAGTATTTTTCATTTCTCAGTCCTTTCTTAACTGATATGGAGACTTTTTAACCACCAAAGCTGCACAACACCCTCATCCTGGCCCTACTTGACTCACACTGTAGAATAAATTTCAAATTCTTGGGTACAGTAGTTATGCCTGAGTGAAGCTTGTGGGTCATGGAGGAAAAAGACATCTGCTAAAATCCGTGCTTCTAACTCACATAGTGATTTTTGGAGCTCAGACAATCCTTGACCCTGTTCCCTGGTTCACATATTATTTTTTCTCTTTCTTCACTCCCCATGTGCAACAAGGAGTAAAAGGCGGCGAACAGAGGTGAGCCCCTGTCTCAAGACATGATGATGGGGGCTCTTCTCTCAGGTGGGCTTCCTGGGAGGTGAGAAAGCCCAGCAATTGTTAACGAAAAGCTTATCAGGCAAGAGTTTGCACCTAACTCAAAGATTTGGCTGATTTGTAGTAGGCAGAGAGGAGTTCATCATGTGGTGGTGCAAGTGCTTACTGCATCTACCAAGTATTAGAAACAGCAGCACAACAGTAATATGGGGGGAGGGAGGGTGGTAAGAGGGGAAGTGACAAGTTACTTCCAAATATGAAGGAAAAAAACATTCAAAATGTTTGTCTTAGAACTATTTTTCTGGTTAATGTTTAACCTTTCACTTTTCCAAAGTAATGTTCTTGTTATCAGCTCCATTGCTGAAGGTCACATATAGAATAAAAGTCCTATCTTAAACGTGAATAAATAACACAAGCAGAAATTAATTGAGTGCAAGTGACTCATGCGACATTTAAGGTTTTCTTTACCTACCAATGTAAGCAAATGGTGTAAGCATGTCCCTTTTTGTCCCATGAGCTGAAAAGAAAGCAAGTGAGCCAGAAATGACCTATTGTGCCACAAATGCACTCAAGCTCCATTAGGAAGGCTCTCGTCCTCACATCTAGCTATTCTAGGAAGCAAACAGCTGTAGGATGAGGGGATATCTGTGCCCTGGCAGGGGACATGCTTGGGGGGGGTGGGGGTGGGGGAAGGCTCCCTGTTAACGGGGAGCACTGGGAATGTCTTTGAGTTGCACTGTGCTGTAGTGAATGACAGCTGTGATTTTGACTGATGTTGGGAGCTCTCTGATAAGGACCCAGGGGATAAAAACAAATGCTTTTGAGGAATTTGTGACCAGTAAATCAGTCATTTTATTAAAGCAAATGAATGCAATGCATATGGTTTACCTTCTGTGTTTGGGAGTCTCAGCAGCTTTAGTTGCATGGGAGGTTATCATCTAAGTGGGTTTGTGCAGGCAAAGGGGAAGTCAACTGGACTCAGCAACGAGTGTCATTCAGATTTTCTTTATGCTAAATCCCTAACTGTGCTTATTTATGGTTTAAAGTAGCCACACTGTTTCATAAGGGAGAAACAGGGATAGAAAAGCAAATGCTGCTACATAAGGATTTACAACAAAGACACCTGGTTCATTGATGTGGTTCATAAATACACCTTTGTATTGCACAGTACAAAAATATCAAATATTGAGCAACTTTTCTTTCATTGCAAAGAGACTAATTTTTCATGCAAGATCCAGACACTGGGAAGAAAAGACCATGCTTTATAATGCCTTAAGTGTAATTCTCCTGTTTGTATCAATTATTTGTACATTCCAGGGTAAAAAAATGGAATGAGTCCTCAGTTGCTGAGCAGATGGTTGTTTTCTGTAGAAGGCATAGAAGCAGTGATTGCTTGTCTTGCACATTTAAGTGGATCTGAATAATTTCTAAGAATACTGCTGAGGCAATTCTTAAGATAATTGTCAATAATTAGATAGGATTTATTTATCCAAGTCTTTATTGTGCCCTACTCAGCTGGTAAATCCAGGCAGTTTTAAGGAAAAAGGAAAGCAGAAAGCACTATTGTCCAAACAACATGCTTTCTAGATAATTTATGAACTACTGCCTTCATGATTAAGTTTTGATGGTCCCACTCTGCTTTTTACTTAGGGTGGCTTGCAGGGGATTGATGGCTGATACAGCTTTTGCCTGAATCAGATAAGAAACCCTTGCATGCAGGCTCGTGGACAGCCACCAGATGAAAATGTCAGTGGATGGAAGGTGGATCATTCTGGGCAGTGCTCTGATTTTAGAGCCCACCGTTGTAACACCTGGGAAATAGGAGCACACCTTGCTTTGCTACTGGGGTGAAGACTGCTCTCACCAGCACATTGCAGTTATGGCCCAGTCTGCACATCTCTCAGAGGGTACAAGTGGCTGAACTTTAAGATTTTCTAAAGGCCTTTCTAAAGGCTTGGATGTAAAGTGTCAGAGCATTCAAATGGCCCATATGCTTCGTAATAGTGATTATCATTTTTCTAAAGGAGTCTCTTTTTACTTGACCTTTTGCTCTGTGTGCTGCAAAGTTAAGTCAATAAATTAAAATCCAGCTTTGATGTTGAAGAGTCATGGTATACTCCTGGAAACGAAAGCAGCTGTCACAAACAGCATCTTTTTTTTGGTTGGGTTGTTGTTTTTTTTTTTTTTTAGGAAATAAACACTGGCAAATAGACAAATGAGTTGCTCCATTTCTCCTATCTAAGTCAAGTTTAATTTTTAAGCTGGTAATAGCAGTACTGGTGCAAAGTCTCAGAAACAAATCCAAAGGAACAAGAGCCCTTTCTTCAACAATAGTTCTCACCATGTCATGGTCAACATTTGGATCCCTGAAACAAGCTTGTAAGCTGGAGAGATGGAGGGATGGGCTCCTTTGCACTTCTGTGACCACTACCAAGCCTGTGCTAATGCGCACCACAGAGAATCACCCTCACCAGAATAGCAGTATTTCTCTTTCTGAATAGGAAATTCAGTATTTTTTTTCCTATCCCAGCTCTCAGACAAGTTTTATCTCCTCCCTCTTGCAAGAACTTTGACTCTATTTTCTAGACCAGGATCTAGAAACACAACTTCTTCTGGTATAGCTTCTGATTGCTGAAGAGAAAGGGGCTGTTCAGAGCTGATGCTGTGGTCCAAGTCACTGTCTATCACACTTCCCTGCTCTATTTTCACTTTTCTCATGTAACATCACATCATCTCACTTAATACATTTGTTTCTGATTACAGACTGTGTATAATGGCCCAGCACAATGTCTTACAGTATGCTATGGCTTCATGCCATGGGAAAACATATTCGTAATTTTTATGACCCCAGTGCAGCAATGATGCATTTTTTAAAAAACAGAAGAACATATAAAGGAATTATTTTGTAGCAGGATTAAGCATCATTACTCACAGCAGACATACACATTGGAACTCATTAAGCCTTTGCTTTGTTATTCTTGGTATTTCAGAACATGTGCTGTAAGTGTCTCTTGGTTCTTTCCAATTCTGCTATATAAAATCCCTTAAAATTAGGCAGGACTAGGCCATAAAGCTCTTGATCTCAGATGTTTGGGCCAGATTTTTCCCTCCCTGTCAATCTGGAGTGAATCTGCAGGCAAGGAATTATTTTTTTTCAGCTTTAGATGGTCCAAAAAAATGCTGAAGGAATGATAAGGAAGGTGGCAAGGAACGAGCAAAATGGGTGGGTTACAGTGAATGAGTACACACAGCCTACAGTTCCCTTTTGCCATTCCATACTATTAAAAAAATTAAAAATTAAAGCTGAGAAGAGTCTGGTGGACAGAAGGATGGGGTGGGGAAGAAAATGTCAGAGAAAGCCCCTGGCTATTTCTTATTTCATTTCACTCAGTGGCAATATGTCAAAAACAAGGAGAAGAGAAGAAAAGGGAACATTGAAATTTGAGGGAGGGGAAGGATGTGTGTGAAAAATTCCATAAAATGTGGTTCCATTTTAAACTCTTCTGCGCAGAAACAACTGCACCATTTTCATGGGTTCTTCCCCTTATTTTTTAATCCTTTCTGCAGGACAGTGCTCTCAGAGGAAACAGGCTGAGACTAAAAGAGTGCAAATGCCTCTCAGAGTTGTGCTACCCAAGGTCTAACTCCAGAACTCCTGCTGTCAACAAGACATGGGGATCAACCTCAGCCTTGATGTAGCTCCACTGACATCACTGGGGCTGCACTATGGCAGAAGTTATATTCCCTGAGAGGAAGTTCTCTATTTTAAGATGAAAAGGATACAGAAGCAAAACAGGAAGCAAAATCCAATGAATGGCTCCATTCATGAGGATGGAAAGTTTTGGTAGGGTGAGCTGTCGCTGCTGCTTTTTCTCCTTGGTCTCTGTCTTGGAGACGTTTTGGAAGAAGAGGTCATTCCACACACACAACTAATTCCCCACTCAACATACCAGTGGCATTACCCGCCTCTGGCCTCCCACACACTGTCATAGCCTTATCAGGTCACTCACACACATGCTAGCCCCAGGACCCTTTGGTAGCTTCATAAAAAAGCAAAGCCAGTCTTATGAGTCAGGATCTGGTAACGCTAAGAGGTGGAGAAAATGTGCACAAACAGATAAGCGCAAGGCAAAGGATAGAGCTTGCCTTCTGGGACTGCCTCTGCTTTAATGTCATCCAAAAGACAAGTTGAGAGCATGAAGATCTCTGTGGGCTTCTTTTACTGGGCTGGAAGTCCCTAGGGCTTTATAAGATGACTGGGATGGAAGCTTTGAACCCAATCTGTCCAGCAGATCTCCCACATATTCCTTAAAACACCTCCATATTAAGAGTTTCAAAGCTCTTTGTATATGAGTTGACTTTTGGTTGCTCAAAAAGCCATTCAGGGAAAGCCCCATTTCCCATGTGGTGAGGGCAAATCAGATGTGCTCAACCACATCTGTGCTCCATCAGTCTTCCTTTGAGGTTCACCTTGCCATTTTCACCGCTTCATACATGTGACTCAGCTGTTCAAGCACTCAGCTTTTTCACGTCCCGGATCCAATCTGCTCTGTGTGCAGCAGTTTTCAGGTAAAAACTGTAAATGCAAATTTGAAGGTTGGAACTGGAAACTCAGCCTAGGAAAAGAGATTCTGTTCTAACTGAACTGGTTTAACCAGGATAAGGAGGAGTGTTTCTTCTGCACTCTCTCTGACAGAACAGTTTTTCCCGAGAATGGAAGTCCTCTGCAGAGGTTCACACAGTGAATGTGATTTGGGCAGACAAATAATATTCTGATATAATCATTGCCTCTTGTGAGCTAAAAAATGAAAATACTGGATAAGATCCCACCTCCTGGCTTTGTGCTTGTCAAGAATAGGATCTATTAGTCTTTAAAAGAAATAACAATAATACATAGTAGCCAAGGAGAGCTATGTGAACTGGCATCTTATCCATGTTTCATGGAGAGTTGTTTGGTTGGGTTTTTTTCCACTTCATTTTTTTTAAATTCTCAGAACTGTCATTAGCCAACAATATTTTCCTGTTCCAAGCTATCGTTGCCTTCTCATGCAGGGACGCTCCAGCCTTCTGAATGCATTTGCTTTCTTCCTTTTAGGATGACGATCTGTGTCCTACCAAAGACGGCCCCCCCAGAACAGCAGTGGGCAAGAACTGGAAAGACTTCTTACCACTCCTAGAAAGCTGGGATATTTTACAAAATACCATTCTTTACTTAATAAAGACCAAGCAACATATTTTATGATTTCCCATTCATTGAACAAAGCTATGGTGTTTGTAAATGTGTATATAAAGCCATCAGTCTTGTAGAGCCATCTTTTGCTGAGCAAGCCCCAAAGCATCCCGTCCATTCTGCTCACATCTGATCAGCCTCTGTAGTTTATCAGCCTTGGCATTCAATTTTGTCAGAGCTCCTCTTATTTTTTGTCTTTTAATTCATGTCTCTGCATCCTCGAACTGCTCTTACAAATGTGAGACCAGCTCCACCTTCAGCAGCATCAACAGACACTGCCCCTCAGTTGCCTCACAGCTTGTGCAGTCATTTTACAACACTGTCAGGTGTTTTACATCTGTTTTTCCCCTGTTTGCAGCAGTGGATAAACTACTACATGAGGTGATGAGCAAGCTCTGACTTCTGTGATTTTCAGTGATGGCACAAATAGTTTTAGCCTATTCCTGATCTTTATAACTCGAGCCTCAGAAAATCATGTCTCCAGGTTCATTCACTTTCAGCCCAAATTTTTGGGATGAGGCACTCCTGCATGGCATACCTGGAACAGTGCTTAAATCATTTGCCTTTTTCATTTAGCTAGTGTAACATAACAGCAAAGATTCTGCCTGAGTGTCCCGGGGGGGACCAGCCATATACACAGCATTGCTGTTGTGGGCTGGCCCTAGTAGCCTGGTCAGCTCTGTTGTATGGTGGGAGCAGGTATGGTTGGTGCCTCATCCTGCTCTCTGTGTCCCCTGGCATTTCCCATGTGAGGCCAGGAGGTTTGCTATGAGTGCAGCCGCTTGCAACAGGGCCAGACCAATATCCTTCCAACCCAGCATACCTGCAGCCAAACCCTGAAGACCTACTGTAGTTTGGAAAGCCACTTAGGGTGAGGGTTGTTTTATCATGTGTGAAGTGACAGTGTCACTGTCTGTGCGTAACTCCTAAAAGAAGCAGAAATCAGTTGTCGCCTGAGTAAGAGCCAGGATTCTGACTGTTTTCATTTGCATGTGCTTAATTTCCTTGCTGTTGTTGATGGTAATTTTTAGCTTTTTGTTAGATAATACTTCACCTTGGCTCCAAGAAAAAGTATGTTCCTTCAACAGCCTTGAAGGCCACCTATTCCTATGGCACAACATATATTCCAAGGAAAACATTACATTATAGGCACAAGAGTCTATTTTGTCTGCCCAGAAGCAGCTGGCGTAGCTATTTCCCCTCTATATGATCTGGGGGTATCTGCTGGATTATTGGAAATGAAAGCACATAAGACTACAGCAGAGAAGCAGACTGCCCCTTCAAGTCCTCACACGCATTGGTGCTGGAAAAGAGGAGGATTGGTTTGTGTACCTATATACGTGTATAATACATATATGTGAGTATTCTAGATACATGTGTGTTATAGATATATATCTATATGTACCACATACATATAGGCATGTTAATGTGTGTATGTGCATGTGTGAGAGGGAAGAGGAAAGAACAGAGGAGCTCCAGTGTTTGTCCTTTATTAACCAGGTCATCCATCAGACAAGAAAAAATGCTGTGACCAAGCCAAGGCTCCTGCTCAATGAGTTAATGCAAAGCCAGAAAATTATGGCAGTAACTGCTGTCTGAGCATGACCAGAATTTGAACTGCATAGTATGTGTGCATTGCTGTATACTCTATTTCCAAATGAGCTGCATTTATAGTTGTGGGTATTGCTGTGGGGAAGGGGGTTGCTCGAAGTCGTGAGTGTTCAAGTTCCCTTTTTTCCCCCTTAAAACAATGACAAGTAGATAAAAGAAGATAAAAGCAGCAACCCTAATATACCTTCATATTTTTTCAGTGTAGAAAACTATCACATGAGATCAGAATGTAGTTCACGTTATGGTGAAGAGTAATAAGAGAGAAGGAAAGCGCTACAATGGTGAAATGTTACACTTAATCAATGATTTTAAAAGGTGAGACCACAAACAGGTAAATTCTAAGCAGAGAGTCCTTTCATTAGTTTTTTGGAGGCAGCAGTTGCTTCTGGAAACAGCAGACTGAGATGATTCCAAATCCTCACATGTCCAATGGCTGAACCAATATCTGGTGTCAGTGTGAGAAGATTCCTTTGCTAATAATTAGCAGGTCCTCCACAGTGAGTGGGTGAAGTCTCGTACATCAGGCTCTCCCATCACACTCCCTAAAAGCCTGTATCTCCTTCAGCAGCAGCAGATGAGGCATGTCCTTTTTTCCTGCTCCATGATCCCTGAGCTAGATCTTCGGCTGAGGTTGTGCCTGATGCTGCCCAAGTTAAGCACTGTAACCTTTATATATTTAAGGGCTTTAAAAATTTGCAAGTAGAGTGGTCAGAAAATAACTACCATGTCCCATGTTGATTATTAAATGCTTAAATGTATTGTCCCAAACAACGAAGACAGAGATGGAAATTCCATCAGAGGACTTCTGAAGGAGTTGTCATGTCATGCCATTTCAAACTCCTTGCTCAGATTCTGGGGTAGTAAAGGAACAGACAGTGCTTTTGAAGAGAGAAGATCTCTGGGTTGTATCATTGAAGATATCAACAAGAACATTGGGCACCGAAGTGACAACTGCAGGGACTGAAATCTCAGTTCTCAGGCATTTGTGTCTTGCCAGTGGAAAACAGAAACTGTTCCCTGACATGCTTTATGACAAACACCTTTTCCTGTTAGTGAAAAATCAACTTTACTTCAGAGCAATGGAAAAATCTTTACCAGCCCTACAAAAAAAGTGATGCTTCTCTCCAAGATGTTTTTAAGAAAGCAGATATGTGTAAACTCAAGAATGAAGCATAATAGAAAGCAATAAATGGCCTGTAAGAGGTCCAGGACATTTGGTTGAGTTTGCAGACATGAAGTGTATGCAGTAGAGTTGGGAAAGGATGAAGGCAGAAAAGAGAGGCACAGATTTGGAAATATTTTTTTAAAAGACTGGGTCAAACTGAGAATGTGGATATCTCAGGGCCAAATTCTTGATCGATATAAATGCAGTGTAAGCCACATGTCAGGCTCGAGTAGATCAGAGAGTTGGCGTGACTCTACTTTCCTTGCACTGATATGAAGCAGGAATAGCTACACAGCAGCCAGTAAATAGGTTTTAGAAGAGTGTCAGAACAGCGCCTGTAGATTTAAGATTGTTCAAGGGATAATGAGCCTTGGAACAATTTCGGCTCTGGTAGCGTGATGGTAGCCTAGTGTCAAAAGGACAAAAGCAAGGGTGTATCAAGAAAGCAATTAACAGCAGGGATTAAAATAAAATGATGGGAGGACCAGCTCCATTCTGTGCTCTCCTTTTGTCCATGTTCTGGATAAATTACACTTGCTTTTCCTTTCCAGTGACTGCTGTGTTAATGTACGTAACATCAGCAGCGGTACATGAACTTGTAACATCAGTAGTGGCGTAAGCACTGTTTGGTTTGGACCAAATTACAGGACATTGAAAAGCAAAGTGAAAAGGAAGGACTGCTTTTTTTTTTAAATGCAGTATTAATTGCTTCCCCCCCCCCAGTATGTTCTTGAGAGTCCCTCTTCCGAAGCCCAGGATTAAATTTCATGTTCACAGTTGTCCTAAACCAAGATACTACCCTTCGACTTTTGTATTTTTTATTCTTGCTGGACATATCAAAGCATTTCGATCAGGCCAAGTCACTGAAAAGAGGAATGCCAAAGTAAATAGAAAAGTTTAAATTACTACAGCAAAGGGACCAAAATTTCAGCCAGGACCCGACTTATGGGGATTTCCAAGCTATTCTATAGGGCTCCAGTATATAAATTTTCTACATTTGACTTACCCATCAATTTTGATTATCCTGCTGATTTATTTCTGATTACCAAGGTCATCTCCACATTTAAAATGCAATTTATCTTGTCAGAAATGTTACTGATGGGGTTTTTCAGAGACTCAGGCCAGCCTCCAGCTCTTGCCGTTCCGGAGCCTGCCAGCCCCGCCGCACCAGGCAAATCCCCGGGGGTCCGCCAGGACCCACAGACACAAGTGCAAACCCTGCTCTCTCAATCCACCCCACGGGCTGGGGGCTGTTAGAAACCAGCAGAGAGGGTCAGTTGCAGCCCCCAGTTTGTACCCTGTAACTCCCCCAAATGAGCCCAGGGGTGACAGCAAAGCTGAATCCCTCCTGGGGGATGGCAATACTTTTCCCATCCCAATTGAATGGGCACACGCGGAGCTGTGTGACATCCATTTGCACATTATTCCCTCCTGACTGGTCAAGAGGTTTTGGTTTTGCACCGAAACATTCATTACATGATGTAAAATGTGACAAGCTTTGGATTATTTGTTGCCTCACACTTTGGGCAACGGGCTCTTTATCTGAGTGTGTTCATTATCCGAGCTAATAAATATTTTTAACATAAAGTATTACCTCCTTCGGATTTTTGGAAACCAACCAAAAAATAAACACATCCATTTCCTATTGTTGGTTTGGAGATATTTTAGGGCCCCATCTTTATTTTTAATCCTGACTTTTTCCCCTTTTCCAGTGGTGGAAAAAAATTAGGAGTCAACAAGAAAGCACAGGCAACAGCATGGAAACCTCTACTTTTTGAAACTGCATATCTAACTTTATTCTAGATGCAGAATTGTAAAAAAAAAACAACAAATAAACAAAAAAAAAACCCAGGACAAAGCTGAAAAACCATGCATTTACTTCTCAAAAAATTCTGTAACAAGCAAAGAAAAAAGATCCCATGGACATTTCAAAATCAAAGTGTTTTCTAGAAAATGTCAATAAGAAAGACTGAAAATCTTGGGGACAAAAAGGTTTAGAAAAGAAGATCCCCCCATAATCAGAAAAAAAAGTCTGGTTTTGGAGGTGCTTGCCTCCTGCATATGAGCAACCACACTTTTGCCAGCACATGGAGACCTTTCCTCGACCAGATGAACTAACATTACCTGTACCTGCAGGCACAGGTGTAGAGGTGGAGCTGTGCTCTCCACAAAACCTAGTCACTCACTGAAGAGTTGAGGTCATTCTCATGGGAGAGAAAAGGGTTGTCCAAAGTGGGCAAGCCAGGTTGTTGTCACCTGTGGTGACAGAGAAAGCTCCTGCATGAAACGTCCACCCAAGTGGACATGATGATCTGAAAGGTCCCTTCCAACCTAGGCAACTCTATGATTCTATAATTCTATGATTCTAAGTCTTACAAGACATGTCAGCAAGAAGCTAACTTGCAGGTGGGCATGAAGAGGAGCAGGCACTTGCTGAGTAAGTGGTGGTTACTGGCCAGACACTGAGGATAAACTGTCCTTGTAGAAGAGCATCAAACAGGAGCCAGAGCCACTTACTCCTGACATGGTCCTTATCTGTTGCACTGGGAGTGCAATCTCTGATCTCAACACTACCCTCCATGCACAAACGAGGGGAACTTTTTATCCCTCTCTCGCTTCTCTGGAGCAATATCCAGAGAAAAGCCAAGCGCCTGCTTGGCTACAGAGATGGCTCACAACATGCTTGAAAATGCCCTTAGGCAATGCAGGGTAAGGAATGGACAGAATAAGGGTTATTTGTTCTGATAATTGGTTCTGGTCCCATTTGCTTAGTTGCAGCCCAGTTTGTGGGTTTGGAAGATCATCGTAGGGTCTGGCTTTTTACTCTGCCTGACTAAAAAGGATTTTCCCTGCTTTTAGGAAGAAGACTTGGACTTTAAAGTTATTTGAATAGCTATTACTTTAAAACAATTTTTTTTAAATGGGGCATGTGTTTCTTCCTTCCCCGATTTCTATTCTCTGAATGCCTACGGAATAAACAAGCGGAGGTTACTGGCAAACACAGACCAGTAAAGGGTTAAGGGAACTGGTCCTGGAGTTTGCACAATTTCCCACTTTGTCTATAGAAAGGAGGGACTGGTCTTTGAGCTCAGCTTCCTCCCCAGGATTTCCAATAGCCTCTTGGGACCTTCACCCCCCACTCCCCCAGTTGTTAAAGGTTTCAAGACCTTTTCCCGTTGTACTTTCCTTTCCTGAAGGAAAGTCCTATTTTCTAGTCCCTGAATGCTTTGGCCCTTGGGTAGTATCATGAAATAGCTCATCGTTGGTTCACAAGTTATAAAGAACATGGAGGCTGATGGGGAACCAAAATTATAAACTTGACTTTATTTCATTGAGAAATTAGGATGCAATGCCTGTATCAATACAAGGCAATACTTCTTCATGCCTCTGCTTACAGTACCAAAGAGCGAGAGAGAACAAGTGAGTAAGCAAGTGAGACGGAGATTAACGAATACAATATACAGGAGCCTAAATTGAAACATCATTTTTCACAGGAAGAAGGCTTTGGCAGGGCTCATGCTGTTTCTGATGTAGTGTCTCCAGTCGGCCCCAGGAAAAGTTGGCTGCAGTTTCTCAGAACCTGCCTTTTGAGACTCAGTGACTGCTTTTCTTCCCACAGATCTGATTAAGCTAATTGCACATTTTCTTTAATTAGAAGAACGGAGGTCATTTATCTGCAAATGGCCTGAAAAAAATGGGTGTTGTTTTAATGTGGCTTCTTTTTTTTTTCTTTTTTAAATCCTTGCTTTTACTAAGGTGCTTGTCTTCTTTTCACTGTTGCTTTCAGCTGCCCTGTTTTGCGAGGGCTAGACACGCCGGACCTGGCATCCCGACAAATTCTTAGGGAGCTTATGAGACTGTTTTATGGGATCCAGTCACGGGGATTTATACTGTGAGGAAAACCTAGAGCTGAAGAGATCCTCCTCCAGCCACGGTCTGAACTAAAGCATAAATGAACTGAGTCTCTGGGTATTTGAGCATTTTTTTTTAAATTCTTCTCTAAGCCTGGCCTGCTGAACAAAGCACATGGTGCCACGTCAGTCATCGGGGTGGTGGGGATCCAGATTAGGGGTGCCCTCCAAGCTGCAGGGACTTTGAGGTGAAATGTGAACAATTGAGGGTATCTTACTACCACAATTTGACATGGAAAAATCTCCTGGAAACAACGTAGATGACAGTACCTTTAAACTCTTGCAAATGCCTCATGCCAAAGGTAGAACTGTGTGTGCTCTCAAATCTGTCTTAAAGACAAGCTGTTGTATTTGGATATTTTGAAGAGTTGGTGGATGTGGCAATCACAGAGCTATGTGT
This sequence comes from Limosa lapponica baueri, assembly GCA_002844005.1. NCBI lineage: Eukaryota > Metazoa > Chordata > Aves > Charadriiformes > Scolopacidae > Limosa > Limosa lapponica. Next base: position 177,022 of record KZ506064.1, read on the forward strand.
AAGCTAGTACCAGGGGTATGGAAAAAGAAAGCACGTTTCAATGATTCCTCAACTTCTGCAGTGCCAAAATATCAGTATCAAGAAGGCTGTCAAGAGCAGATCCTCCATCACATTATCCCTATTTGTTCTGTAAACCAAATAAAAAGGGCACGCTGGACATTCAGGGCAAAAAGTCCCTCTCATCACTCAAGTCAGTGAAAAATGCTCAAAAAAGGCAAGGAATTAATGTGTGGGGGTGAGATGGGTGAGCAGAAGGGAAGCTGCTAGAGCTGTGGTTTAGGGGATTTCCTTGAGCAGTGGACAACTCATGCAGATCCCTGCAATGTCTGGTATGTACTCCATCTACTGCAAACTGCAGTGACTTTGAAGACCTGAACACAGGGGAGCAATCAGTACCACCATGGCACTATACCTGCTGCTAATGAACACCACAGAGTACTTCTTTAGTGTTCAAGCCATCATATTATCCTGGGTTCATTGGCTCTCCCTCCCAGCAAGGTGTCAACGTGGCAAGAAACAAGCAAAACAAAGACTTTCTTTTTTGTCTTGGAAGGCACCGATGACCATTTTGTTAGTTCTTCCTTCCTCCCTGCCAGGAGATGGGCTGCTCAGTATTATTAGTGGCAGTCGCCCAGCAAGTGACCAATCTGAAGACACCACCAGGAACTCAGGGACATGAAAAGAGAAAGGATGGGGAAGCTGATCTGGATTGTCACAGCGGCAGCAGCGTACCAGTCTGCCCTCACCTCCCCGCTCACAGCTGGAGACCCCTGGACCTCTGTACAACTGTCCCCCCTTTCCTCTTGGTCTTGCTCTTATGCTGTGCTCCTGCCTCTGTTTCTATATGTGTGCCTTCAGCAAACACCAAAGAAGATGTTGAATTTTTAATAATCCAAAGTGGTATCAAACAGCTAAGGAAACAGGCTCTATCATACAGGGTTTGCCAAAACATAAAGCAGTGACATCTGTCAGCAGTCCCTGACCACTGCTGCACCTGGCTGCCTCCCAGTGTGACGGAGTGGCCATCCAGGAGCAAGCAGCCATGCTCAGCTGGACCTGGGAAGTCCTAGCGTTGGCTGCTATGATTAACCCATAGGGGTTCATTGACCCCTTGGTGAGGTCTCGTCTGGTTGTGTATATGTTGTAAGGAGTTACGGTACAGGCATGGCCATAGCCTGGCTGTGTCTACTGCTGCCTCCTGTCAGCTGTTAGGCTGGCTGAGATAGATACACTGCAAACTTGTCCCTGCAATCACATTTTCATACCTATCTGGCCCGTGCACCAGTGGCAACCTAAGCATGCACACCTGCACCCATCCCTGTTCACGATGTCCCCTCATCTCCCTTTTCCCTCTCAGTGCCCTCCCGCAGGGACATGCCATATGCTTTTCTGGCTGACCCTTGGAAAAGCGCTCAGCAGAAAAAAAAAAAAAGAAAACCTCCCTCCTCAACGGGAAGGCAGAGTCAGGATCCTGCAGCAGCCAAATTTCCCAAGTAAGGCAAGTTTTTGCAAGGAGGCAGGGAGGTGAGGTGAAGCTGTGCTGGCATTTGCCCTTTTGCCCAGGGTATGCGATGGGCTCCAAGTCCCTCCAGACACATCCCATCAGAAAGGCAGATGTGGCAGAGGAGGCTGGCAGGGGCTCCCTGCCAGGCAGGGAAGAGGTTAACCCCAGAGCCGGGCAGAAGAGGCCACTGGGCAAAAGATGTTCCTGTCTCACGTCTGGATGTTTTAGCGTAGAGCTGTCGTGAAGCCTCACAGAGCTGAAGGGTCCCTCAGTGGTTCCTATAGCTTTAAAGTGCCCGGGATGATTTAGTGGAGGGGAGGGATTCCTGATCAGAGAAGTGCCTTTTACTTCTTTTTTTTTCTTTTTCTTTTTTTTTTTTTTTAAACATGTCGCTGATCAAAGCGGTGCCAGGGAGGCTAGGAAGAGCAGGATCCTAATGGATCAGCTGTGTAAAACATGTCAGCAGACAAGCCCCAGTTCTCAATGTGTCTCTCAGGGAACAGCTCACAGATTAGAAAGAAAACACACACACACACACACACACACACACACGCACAAACCCTCCTGCTGACCTTCTGTCAAGGAGTTAAGTGTTATTTGGAAGTGATCGCAATCAGCATTTTTTTTCCCCCTTATAAAAACCAAAAAATATTTTTTCCCAAATATCCAACAATTATTCAAGAAGCAATGGAAAGATTTATACAAGTTAGACAATGACTTATTTGAGGCAAACTAAAAACATTTGGTAGAAAAGGGCAGTGGACTCTATTGTTATCCAAATGAATCATACCCCCCACTTACAGACAGGCTTCTCTCCCCACTACCCTTACAGCCATGACATATCTGGATGTACATGACCCTGCCACTGTTTCATTTTGGACAACTTTTGGCAAGGTGTGGAAAAAATATTTCGTATTTTCTTCAGTAGGTAACCCATTAAAAAGGCAACCTCTTGTTTTAGGCGGGGAAAAGAAACTGGCAAAATTATATTAACCAGAGACAGAAAGAAGTGCTTTTCAATGAGTGGGGCAAAAAGAAAAGTAGCAATTATATATATATATATTTATATATAAACGTGAAAAGTGGTTTTACATAAATATTGATAAAAATGGTGTAAGATTACCCTGATAGTGCTTGCTAATCCCTTGTTTAAAATGGGCTGCAGAGTTCTGCAGGAGTTGTACTTGTTGCATGGAAGACTTAGGGTCTCATTCTGTAAGACTTTCCCTTGTAACCTGAATGGAAAGGACGTGTGTTAGCTAGGTAGGCAGCATGAACCTGAAATGCCCACTGCACTCAGAACATGTCTTCTGTTAGTTTGGCCCATTGCACTCACCCACCCACCCCCGCATCGTTAATTATGGGTCCACGTTGGGCTGAATCCAGTAAGATTGTGAATAGCGCATCAGGACAACCTGTGTAGGAGGTAAGCTCGGGAGGATGGACAGAGTTTCAGATCACCTTCAACAACGCAGGTGGTTTACTTGTGCGCACAAATCCTCCTTTCTAGTGCCTAAGAGACATGGTGGCAATGAAAAGCAGTCTCCTCTTCAGCCACTGTAAAGGTATGAAAGCAAAAGCTCTTTTCCTGAAATGGGGGTCATGTCGTGCTACACCACAAGGAGGGGATAAGAAGGTAACTAGAACAGAATAGTTCAGGCGGAAGGGACCTACAACCAACATCTCATCCAACTGCCTGATGACTTCAGGAGTGACCAAAAATTAAAGCATATTATTAAGGTCATTGTCTTTTCAGAGAGAAAACATTGTACAAACGAGAGTCTTTAACCACAACCTTCCTCCTTTGTGGGACATTTATCCCACAGACCAACACCATGAAATTTGCCATCTTTAGAGATAGAAACCCTCCCAGGGAATTTTAGGTGCTTCAAAATCCCCTTAACCACGTGCCTGTTGTATCATCCTGACCGTAACTGGAGCTGTGGAACAAAGCTAAGGTTTTCTGCCAGCCAGCAAATACGAAGAGGTAGTTATTTGATAAAGTAGCTGAAAACCCGGGGTTACATAAACAAAGGAAGAGTTCACTTCACACAAACATCAGCATTTCCACTAGAATAAATCTGTAACGCTAGCTTTCATCTCAGGCTGAGAGAAAAAAAAAAAAACCAAACCAAAACACCCTGTAGAAATATACACTGATATGTAATTATTTGCTTCATATTTTGTACACATTAAGTATAGCAACATTTCTTATGAGGTGTATATTGATTTACAGTTATGTCTTTCAGTATATCTTGTATCTGCATACAGTTTATAGGTTTCTTTTTTTACAGCTTTCCTGTAATTTAGTATATTTTGATGAGTTATGAACCCAGTTTTATCTGAGGAATGTTCTCCGAGGAGCATAAGAGGCAAATATCCTCTTCCGCCTGGCCAGGCTGGGTGCAGCAGCCTGGGTCGGACATGCCAGGCGGCCACATGGCACACATGGGATTTGGGGACAAGAGGAGACAGCTGCTGGGGGTGCTCGGGTGCTGGGCTGTCCCAGGCTGGACTTTCTCTCCGTGGTGTGTTATTTCATGGTGGCTGCAGGTTTGGACCAGGTTCCCATGGCTCCATGGTGCCCTGCAGTGAAATGCCCCATCCATTCTGCTCCCAGGAGAGCAGGGACAGTGAGGGTAAGTGGCTGCTTTGCTACAGTCACTCCTCTCTGCGGGTGTGCTTCAGTCACCCACCACAGAGGTGAAGTAGTGTCGGAGGGTTTTCTGCCTTGGGGTGGGACTGCGGTGCATTGAGGAAGGCCCAGAGGAGAGGAGAGGCAGGAGGGCAGAGCTCTGCAGAGGAGAAATGTCTCTTCTGGAGCTTCAGTTTTCAGCAGCGAGGCCTCGGCTGCAATGTGGGAGTCTGCCTCCCAGAGCAAATGCCAGAGATGGTGATGGTTGGCATATCTTTGTGTGCTGCTGCCTCTTTGGGAGACAGGCCTGGTCCCACCATGAGGAGGGACAATGGGGCAGTGGTAAGCCGGTCACCAGGTGCCCAGGCCACCCTCCAAGAGGGACTTGAGGGGACAGGTTGGCAAAGTTCTGGGAAGCTTGAGCAGCAGCACTGGGGAGAGGAAGCAGCTTGGACAACAGGCTGATGTTTTGATCTTTTGGATCTATTGGAAAGTTTGATCTTCTGGAAACCTTGGTCTTTTAGAAAGTTTGAATGTGGAACTGGGCAATGCGGACCACCTGTGGTTCAAGGCAGTGATCTATCAGATCTCTTCTGCCTCTGCCTCTCTGCTCCACTGTTGGGTATTTGGGCCTCCCGCTGAAGAGGAGATTAAATCCTATAAAAACAGTACTTTTTTTCCAACAGAAGAGATTTTCCCATCATTTGGATAATCTACTTTTGGTGTGATGATTGATGCTGTATGCTATGTGTGAACAACATTGTACAATAACTGGAGACCGATTCACCATTCATTCCTATTTAAAATGCAGTGTTGTCACCATCGCAAAAATATAGACTATAAGTGATCACCACGAACAAATAAGGAGAAGACAGATGCTCCCTCTTTCATCTCTCTCTAGTCTTGTTTACACTTTAACCATTTTGCCACTTGATCTTCAACCTCTGAATAACAGCATTAACCTCAGCATTTCCTACTTAGCTAAAAATAAAGCTACTCATCTTTCAAGTGCATATGATAGTAACGATCTCTTTATGCATTCAGATAAAGCATTTTCTTATTCAAAGCCTGTTTGCCAAAACCCTCTTCCTTTTATCATGAAGCTGGCTGGATCCATTGTTCCAAAAAAAGGTAGCAAGATGGCCCTTCTTCCAGGTAGGAACTAGCAATGGGCAAGTCCCTGAAGGTCTGTGAGTTCAGTTTAGTGAAGATGATGAGAGGAAAGTTTCAATGAGGAGTTGGGTTTCGCTTTGGCCTCCGGAGATGGCATAATTAGCTTGGGAGGCTCGGTCCGTGATGAAGAAGACACTGCTTCTGGCAGGGGTTGGCAGCAGTCCCCCTGCCTCTGGGAACTGGCCTTTCCTTTCTGAGGCAACTGCATTGATTGCAGCCGAGGCAGCGGTGATTTACAGCAGCCTGTGTGAGAAGAGAACAAGGATATGCATCTGCAAATAAAGGCTAATGAGATGTTAAGATTAAGAAAAGCCAGGAAATTCCAGAAGTTGGGGCTGCTACGGCATCATTAGCTCTCCTGCAGCGTGGTGCCGGATACCAGCAGGGAGGGGGCCTGGGGGGGCTCCTAATGCCACTGTGCAAGAAGTAGGCTGCGTGCGTGATCGACTGCTTCCCTGCAAGTGAAGGAATTACCCCTGTGCTGGGCAAAACGACACCTCTGATGGGGCGGATCTGTGCCGAGGAAGCAGAGAGTGTGCATCACCCCAGAGGCAGTCATATGACCAGGGGTGACAGGGGGATGTGGTAAACAGCAGCCTTTGGCTCGTCTTCAAAAGGCAGTAATCAAAGTCTTGCTGGTTGTGATCCCTATCATTGCAGAACTGCATCAGCAACCCAATTATAATTGCTTTCAGCATGTGATTCCTTGGGGTGGGGGGTAAGGGGAAGGAGGAAGGCTGATCAGCCATCACAGTGATCGCAGTCAAGAAAGAAAGTATTTGCCACATGTGTGCCACGGTGGGCAGGGGCAGACAGGGCACATGCCATGCTCACTGGCACAGTTTTGGTGCAGGATGATGGTGAAAGCGTGCTTGGGGCTGGAATAATTGGCCTGTGGGGATGAGGGATGGAGATGAGTTATGGCAACAGACTGGGACAAGAGCTCCCTTGATTCCTGGCCCCATGTCACATAATAGCAGGGCGGGGCTGGACATCCCTGGGTGACAGGGTTTGCAGTCTGTCACTTTTTGTGACCTGTGGAAACCTGACAAGCCAGCCTTTGGTTTCAGATCCCACCCAAACGCTGGGTGGCAACAGTCTTGGTGAGGAGGCGAATGTTCAGCCTCGGCCAATGGTCTCCCTGATGGATGGTGAGGCCAGTGCAAAGACGCAGCCTCAGGACATAACCTCCTTCTCCTCTGGTTCCACATAGTCTCTTAGAGAAGAAATATTGCATCCTACAAGACCTTCCCCTGACTTTCCGTTAACCTGTTACCCAGACTTGGTTGAAGACCAAACTTCATGTCCAAGAAGAGAAATAGCTCAGCAGCTAGAGGGGTGTCTGTTCTCTTCCTCTGCGAAACACTGCATGGAAATATTTGACTTAACCTGACCCACAAATTGAAAGAGCATCCTGAAAACAAAAGCTGGAACTAAAAATATGCAATCCCATTGATGCTTTATTTTTCTCCCGGTACAGGAGAAATTGTTTGCATCCTGAGCTGTTTCTTTTTGGGCTGGGATAGTTTGTTCATATAAGTAGGAGCAAGAGTATGTGCATGTAATAAAATTTGCACCCTTTTCTTTTTTTTTTTGTGGCTAAGCATAAATGGCAGCTGAAGGACATGTGTAAGAATATTTCTATTGGCAGAGATTACTGACACATTGCAGAGCTGGATATTTTACAATGTTTGTTCAAACCAGTTCAGCCCTTGGTGTGAACTGACTTCACTCCACCAACTGGGACAGAGCTGCACCCCAGCTGGGGAAGCGTTACCTCCACTCCAGTGCACAGCACCAGGGACAACTCTCAAAAAGACCATAGAAATACCTATTGTAAACTGCCAAACACAATTATCTGGGATACGTAGGCACCGTTCCTTCCTAAGCACCTGACCCACAGCCCACCAGAAAGTAAACGACCTATGAAAACACCATGGGCATTGGGTGCAAGGGGGCAAGGGGCATATCGAAGAGTTTTTGTTAATAGCTGCACAACTCCTGTAGAGCTAAAATGATACTGATGCCTTTTTATTGATGTGGGAGTAAGCACAGGACATGGTTTTAGGGCGGTCTGGCCTCCCAGTCCTAATAAATGTTGTGGCAGTGCAGGAGAAGACACAGAGACAGTGAGAGGCTGAACCATTCAGAGGTAACGGGATCATAAAAGCTAGCAAGGATGCACAAAGAAACAAGATCCAAACAAAGGCTAATCCAATATTGTAGCAGAAACCTGACAAGGTGTTTCTCTTATGATATTAATAACCAAATATTAATCAAAAAGAAATATCTTAATATTCAAAGAAGATTTACGCCAGTAGAAATTATTTAAGCATTCACGATGAAATGTTGTTAGGAACAGGAAAGTTATATTATCAGAGGCTGCAATGAGGATCTGTAGGGGAGACAAGGCTTACAGGCCCCTTTTCTCTGGGGTTTTGGGTCGGGTAGGGACCCCCACTTCGTACATGAGGGAGCAGGGTCTGGCACATACTTGCCAATATCAACGTTCAACTCAGTCTCCTGCAAGGCAGAAGGCTTGGGTACCACAGCGATGGGTCTAGCAGGACCAGAATGGAGTAGAGGGGAAGGGAACTTCGAGTGCCTAGAAATGCTGAGGAGCAAGCCTTTAGGCGGACCTTCACCCATCCATCCCCCAACCCCCGCTCCCCCATCTGTCCCTGAGTTATTCACGTCTAACAATGCGAAAAGGCTCTGTTTGGCTGTGGCTCAGCAGATTACCACTGCATTTAATAGCTGTCTTTGGTATGACGCCGTTCGCCTTATCTCCTCTCTCCTTTGACTCGGCCTTTGAACATTAATCCACCTTCTAGCGCAGCCTGCACCCCGTTTCTGCTTGATCTTTGTTTGCCATGAATGCGTACAGCTCCAAGGATATTTGGAGCAGCGTCTTTGCTGCTTGGGCCCACGCCACCGCGGGGCTGGAGAAACATGTGGATCAGCTAGCTCCCATAGCTTGCTCCTGGGTTTACCCATTAAATGAGTCAGTTTTCCTTCCAAGAGCCAAGTTCTGATCTTAAGCTTTAATTCAGACCCCCTTTTTTTTTTTTCTTTTTCCCTCTATTTGTATGTGTATTTATCTGCAAGGCAGTGCAGTACCTGAAAGGGATAGACAGTGTGGAAGTCATTCCATGCATACCCCCAACACGTGTGTATTTACTCTCCCTTCCCCTGCACATGCACACACACTCACACCGGAGCAGAGTTCAATAGCCCAGTCCTACCAGTGTTTAAAGCCACTTGGCCTCTTTTAAGCCTTTAAATAAAATTTGTTGTGTGCATGTGTGTGGTGGTGGTTTGTTGTGTTTTTTTTTTTCTTTACCCCTTTCTGGCTGGATCACTGCTGGATTGCTCGCATATTTGCTTGAGGAAAAAAAAAAATTATAAAAGATGTTTGGCATAGTTTTCATTTAAAAAGGAATCCAGAGCCAGATCCAAGCATTGAAAACAAATGTGTGGCTTAACTGTCATTTACTCCAGGATCATGGGAACTGCTGCCTGATTTTCCCAATGAGCGACCGCTAGCGTGCTCTCCCCTGGTATATGAAGCGCACTGACTTGGCCAGCTTGGTGCAGCTTGAGCATCATGCCTGCCTCTCCGGGTGACAGCCTGGGCGCTGGTGTCGGCAGAGCCACACCTCCACTGCCGTCCCCTCCGACGAGCTGTCACGCACATCTCCCGCTGCCGAGAAATGAAATCCTCCCCTCGCCTTCCGCTGTGTTGAACCAGACAATGTGTATTTGTCCTAATAATGTGAAGTTTCAATGTGAAGAGCTCCCCTGGCCGGTGGCACTCATGGAGCGTCATCCTAGGGCTGCAGGCATTTGGCCAGCAAGTCATTTTTGGGGTCACATAAGTGGTGGGAAATACTTGCCGTTGCCCGAATCCCCACCTCCCCATGGTGTGCAGATGCTCTCAAATCAGGTCCGGGCTTTGCCGCTGTCACTGCTGGCCCTGGTTAGAGAGGGGGACCCCAACCCTGTGCAGTGTCCTGCTCCCCAAGGTTTTCCCTAGCCCCTCAGCCTAAAGCATTTCATGGTGGAGGGGAGAGCTCACCCCAGCCCGCACCGGAGGGGCAATTGAAGACAATTTAGGACACCTGAAGCTGGCATGAAGTGGCATCTTTTCTGTCTTTACCTACAAGCTGTGGCCGGGATCAGCTCAAAGCTCAGATCCTCAGGGTTGGCCATGTTGGAGGCATCGTGCCCCGGCCTCATGGTCCTGCAGCAGCATCGCTCCCTGGGGTCACGGAGGCTGGGTGAGCCCTGCGACTCAGTGTCTCTCTCCTGTACTCGAATCAAAGAGAGCTGTTCTGGATTTCACTGCCATTTTTGCAAGAGGAGAATTTGGTTTGTGAGAAGTGTGTGTAGTCCTCTGGCAGCCATCAGCTCTGCTGTAGTGCCCGGCTTTTGTTGACTTATGTGCAGCTCTCGGCTAGGACCTAAGCTTTTATCCAAGGGCAGTGAAGCAGGAGCTAGCTTTAGAGACGTGGTGATAAAATAGAAAATTATGTACAACGTAAAAGGGTCAAACCCCTAATCTGAAGTGTTCTAGTCAGCTTGCCATGCTGGGTGTTCCTCCTGGACAGGAGATAACCCCATTTCCAAAGAGTTTGGGAGACGAAGTTCAGCAGAAAGGAAAAGAAAGCTAAAAAACAAAAAAAAAACCACAAAAACAAAAACAGAGTCAACGACTCCAGAAAGCAGCTCTTAGTCTGTCTGTTCCAGTCTGAAATAAAGTCATCCTTCTTAATTCCCAGCGCATATTGTTTCTACCAAAGAGCAAAACCTTAGGAGGAAATCACATCAGTGAAGGGAACGCCAGCTCCTTTGTACTATTTTTCAACCCTGCCTTGGGAGCCAATAATCTGTCATCCCTTGAATAAACAAGCACCTTATCATATCACAAACATTTATTTAACCCTTTTCTCCTGAGCTTTTACCAGCCAAGCAAAGTGGCGGGGGGGGCTGGGGGGTAGCCCTATCCCTAGACTGCTCTGGCAGAAAGGACAAATTTCCTGTATATTACACCCAATCTGTAAAGTGTCAGGCCGCCCTTCTTCAGCCTCCATGAAAAGCAGCAGCTTGAATCCCTGCATTTCACATAGCACAATCAAATTTTCCTGTCCCCCCACCTCCATCCCTCCCCCGGTACATTAACGCCTCCCTCCCTGGAGACATACCCTCAGTTCCATCTGAGGGTGCATCCAAATGGAGCCAGATTTCATTTCTTGGAGGCTGGGGGGGGGGTGGGGATGGCAAGGAAGATTGTTTACATTTCTTCTTTTAACAAGAGACTGTGATGAACAGAGCTTTTGATTCCAAGTTGCTGAGGGTTTTTTTTTAGAGATATTCTTTGACTCTGACATCATCAGAAAATGGAATCAGCGAAGTATGTGCATTTCCTCAGCTCCCACAATATCCATTTTCTCTCAGTGGATGTTTCTTGTTTTTCTTTTCCAATGTTGCTCCCACACAATGGGGCCAATTTTTGTTCAAGACAAAGAAAATATAAACAGAGCATGGATTTGGAATATGAGCAAGGCCTCCAAGCTTACAGAAATCTTCAGCCGTGGGGAAGGGCTACACTATGTTAAGCGTCTGCCAATAAAGCCTGGCTAACCGAGTGCCGGCCAGTATCTCCAGTTGCTTTGCTGGTGCATCCAGAAGGCTGCAAATGCTGATGGACAAGACTGGCGCTACGAATTAAATTTTTTATGTATACTCAGTGGAGTCCCTGAGCGCTTGAAGTGCACGCGTTGCAGGTGAGGCCAGCTGACCTGAGCGGGTGGGCGGGCAAAGCCTTTTCTCCTCACGGTAGTAGGGTACTATAAATACTGAGCTCACCAGCCAAAGTCCAGCCGTCAGAGGAGAACAAGCCCACATAGGAGAGAGTCAGTTGCCGGAGAGTCAAACTGGCTGCCCTGTGGGGCTTGGCATGTATCCACCTAGAAGCTTGTGAATTGATATGTGACATTAAAAAAAAAAATCACTCCCCTCATTGACTCATCTTCTAGCTTAAAACAAGGGTAAAAATCTAGTGTTCAGTTACAGAGTCAAACCTGCTCTTCCAAACAGCTTGGGAAGCCCGTGTTTTGAATTGCAGTTATTATTTTAGGCAAATTAGCTATGTTTGCTGCTTGTGGGTAAACCACAGGATGTGAAATTGTCCCCTCGTGCAGCTCCACTTGCTCACACTGGCCTGGACGTGAGCCAACCTGGGATGGCCAGTCCCTGGAAGAGAGAGGCAGGTCACCGCGGGCTCCCGGAGCCGAGCTCTGCTGCGTGCAGCCCTGGGACAGGGGCAGGAGCAGGAGCAGGTCCTCCCAAGCAGCCAGGGCATCTGCATTTTCATAGGCAAGTCTTTGTCACCCAGACCTGCATACAAGACGTCACTAAGCTGTGACAAGCTGATTTACGCTAGAAGAGTTGATTTATGATGGGTGATATAAAACAACTGCAGTAAGGGTCTCATACCTCCAGGCTCACTGACTGCAGCTCAGAAGCTGCTGGGAAATGCCCTGTGAAACATTTATCTAGATAAAATATTGTTCAGCCATCAGTAGATGAACTTCATTGACATCCTCTGAATCCACAGCTTGACAGGCTGTTGCACTAAGCCACAGAGACACAAGTTGGCTTGTTAAAAGGCTGAAGTCTACAGACAAACCCTGCCCCCGTGGAAATGACTAGGACTTTGGTTCCTTTGGTTTACTCCAGGTCTTTGGTCTAATACCCTTGCCTGCTGAGATCAACAAGCTGGGATGAGAACTGACCCAACGGGAAAAGGAATAAATATAAGTGATCAACAATTGAACTTCCAAAGGCTGTTCATATTAACAACATTAAAATGGTGTCTTTTAGCTCTTTCCCATTGCCTAATGACTAGCAAGAGAATGAACTATTTGCAAGTTTTCAATTTGCCTGAAAATTTTTTATTCAGATGTTTCCACTCATTAGCAAAATGAATACCCTTGCAGTCAACCAAGACTCAGAGGAGCCCTCAGTGAACAACGGGGCAAACAAAAGCCTCACTTGTATGAGCCTGGGTGACTGCCCGAGGGATGGATCCAGATGCCCCAGGACTGTGCTCTGTGATTTTAGCATCATGGCAGCATTTATATCCATCATCACTTTTGAGTCAGCTGGCCTGAGTATGCGATTGCCAAATGCAAATACAGAAAGGCATTCTGAAAAAATATCCTGTGAGGTCACCAGATGACACCAAAAAGGAGTTCTAAGGAAAAGAAAGAAAGGAAGGCCAGGATGAAGAGAGGGTTTTGGCCTGGAGAAGAAATGGCAGACAGAAGTTGCAGAGAGGCTGGGTGGAGTCTCTGAAAGCTGGGTTCTCCTCGCAAAATGCTGCCAATTTAAAGGAGAAATATGCTTTTTCATAGGAAGCCGCTCAGCTCTCAGCTCCAGAGTGGCTCACGATCACTAAACCCTGCAACTGAAACAGTCCCTTACCAAAACGCAAATTAACTTTACACTCTTAAATTCAGCGCTTATCAGAGGCTGAAGAGAAGCATTGGCTTCTGGAAGTCCTTCCCCCACCTGCAGCAGGGAGAAGCCAGGGGAAAGGTTTTGATGTCGAGTGGAAGGCAGAGGGGGAGCGCCTGGCTGGCGGGCTGCGGTTTTGCTGCAGTTCTCGCAGCCGTGGCTGCGGAGCCCCAGGATACACAGCGCGGAGCTGGCTCCTTGTAACCATGGGGAGAAAGGATAACTGGATTATTTTGGAGTGATATGCACGTAGAACTCATGCCACAAGAGAATGCAGCCAGGCTATTTTTAATGTACTGCTTCATTTTGCACCTGCTACCATTACAGAGTTGTTTTTGTTTCCATTAGAACCACTTGTCTTGAGGAGTTTGTAACTCCTATGAAACGTGTAGTTCTGGGCTAGATCTTTGTCCTTAGTTTAGGAGCACAGATTTTTATCATTTAAAAACAGAGGCAGGTTAACATGGCGGCATTAAGAGCATATGAAAGGGGTGTTTTGAATAATTTTACGGGGTTTTCATAATTGTAATTCCTGAAGGGCAGTTTAACATAGCCTCCTTTATTCATTCTGAAATGGAGCAACACAGGCTACAAGGACCTGTCCCTAAGGAGCTTGCAAAACCAAAATTGCATGAAGAGTCATTCTCAAGTACTTAATCAGCCACAATATTGCAATAAAATGATGAAATAAGAGATAAGAAACCTCGGCCCTTTTTCCCACTCCCACCGTGCAGAGGGCCAAGTGGAGCTGAGCATCTCTTTGAGAGGTCGGAGGCTGGTGCCTGGCGCGGAGCTGCATTGCCTCAGATCGCACACTCCCAAATACCATCCCGGTGCGGTGCCGGGGATGAAACTCAGTTCAGCAGCCTGCCAGAGCCTGCGAGGGAAGCCAACATAGAAACACCACGTTGTTTGCTGCTTGCCCTCTGCCACCTTCTCTAGCAAACACCAAGAACTAATTGGGTTAAATTGTGCTCATGTTGCAGGGCAATCCCGCTGAGAATGACTGCGAGCACACCAAAGTCCCCAACACCTGGATGTCTATAACCTTTCGTGGTATCTCCCCTGGTCATGCTAAGGCCAGGGCTCTGCAAATGCTCCCCGTGGCCTGATACTGTTCTGCAAGTGCTCCCATGTTTGGACAACAGCTGTCTGAGCAGAGCCCATGCTCTCTCCACGAAGCATAGAATCCAGTAAGAGGATTATTTGCAGTTGGTTTCTTCCTGCCACAGAAAGCTGGTGTTCTGGCAGCCTGCTAAATGTCTTTGAGGCATGGAGTGCTTTGCTATGCCAGCAATGATCGGTCCAGGGGCAATTGCCAATACCCATGAGGTACCTGCAGAGCACCTACCAAGCTTGTTAGATGTCTGTGCTTTTCAGGGTGGGCTCCCTGGAGGCCCTCTGTCTGACCCCTGGCAATGCTGTCTTGCTCAAGACCGTTTTCATGTTCCAGCTCTTGTCTGGGCTGTTTTGCGGTCAGGATAATAATGGGGAAGGTCTTATATATCACCTCCATTGTTAATAGTCCCTATGAAGTCTCCCTGTCCCACACATTCTTGTTTAAAACCAGGAACCAGGACAGAGTGGCTGCTCAGCCCTGTGCTGGTACCAATCACTTTCGGGTGGAATCACACCCTGGGTTCCCATGAAAACAAGGTCTGGGAGTGATTTTTGCCCTGTGCAGCCCAGGAGAAGTCAGAAATAATGGTGCAAAACCTCAGCGCCAAATATATTCAAGGTGACTAGCCCCGTGTCTTCCTAAATCAAGCCAAATTCCTAAATCCCAAGCATTCTGAATTCAAGCCATGGGTTTGGGTGCTTTATCTGTATTCATTTGGACAATAAAAATGCATTATTTCCCTCCTGAATATTAATTCAATTAATTCAGGCTCCTAGACCAAAATTATTTTGACAGCCCTTGCACACTCTCTCCTTGGCTTTCTGCAAATTCCTGCCTAGTGACTTTGCCGGCAGTCATCTTGCCTGGACCAGAAGCGTGAGTGCTTAACCATCTAATTGCAACAATTTCTGTCAGGAAATCACAATTAATTACGGGGGCAATTGCAAGTTTGCACACATTTGGATTTTGCAAACATTTCATCCGAAATGTGTTAACCTAATGAGATGCCAAGGACACCAGCCAAAGGGGCCTACAGGCTACACTCCCGCTGCATCCTAGTAAGGGAATCCTCACACTGCAGCAGTCCCACTGGGAGGATCAGACTCGGGCCACTGAGTCCTTCTTATCACGGCTGCCTGCCAAATTCTTCTTAGGAATAAGTGTCACTTTGTGGTACCTCTATTTTCCTTCCCAATAAAATAATAATTTGGCAGTGCCTGAGATGATGATAGTAAATCAGTGTAAGACAGCAGAGGTTGCCGATAAATTCAACCTATTTATCAAGCCACGTCACTTAGCTATGTTAGCTGCAAGCGGACATAGGCTACTGTACTCTTAAAGTAGTTTGCTTCAGAAAATGAAGTAGGTAATTTTCTCAGGAAAACAGGGAAACATGACCTCTCTCCATCCCAGGAGGGAGTTACTGCGGGCTGACCTGCCTCTGTTGCATTAGCAACCAAAGCCACCGTGCCTTGTGTACCATTGTGACCATCACCTGGAACAGCTACGGCCCATGGGACAAAAAGCAGGCGTCCTCCCCACTCTTTCTCATGCAACAAGTTTTGCACCCCCCTGACATGATCTGCTGCCCAGCACCTCAAGGCATTTTGAGCTTTTCAGAGTTTCAGGGACAAGTCAGTATGGAGGTCAGACAGTCCTGCCCACGGGCTGGCCCAGAACCATCCTGCAGGTTCACACTAGCAGCTGGTTTCTCTGCTGTGCTGCTGAAGGATGAGTGTCCCCAAAGGTCTTGACCTCCATCTCCTTTTGGTCTTGCAGTGACATCCATCTGATTGCTGCTGAACCCCTATCCCCACTGTGGGATCACAGCACCCCAATGAAGATTCTATTAGAAGTAAAACCTACAGTTAAATTATATGAGTAAATTACCCCCTCTGTATGGGTTTTACAGCGTAGGACAGCAAGATTTCCCTTGAACTTGGGATTACAATTTTAATACACGTCTCCCTCTTCTGCTTATATCTTTCTCTCACTTCTTGCATTTTCCCACTGTATTGCAGTGCTTTTCAAAGAGGGAACAAACAGGTTATCTTAAGAACAGACCACAGACTTGAAATCTGCCGTCTGTTTTCATAAAAAAGAAAAGTTTTTCAGGAGGATAATCATATTCGGAAATGATGTGACTAAATGTTATCAGGTTGTCATGGTGATTGCAGTCTTTTAAAAAATGTCTGTATTGTGGTTCACTAATGAGCAATATATTAACTAAACCAAACACTATTTGTCTTTTCAAGTATTATTCATATGCACTACTGAATTAAATATCTTTTTTTTTTTTCTCTGCTGTTGGAATACTGTTCTTTGTCTTATAAACACTGGAACTGAATTCAGGCAATAAACAGAGCAGAGATAACTTCGTCACCTTTGCTATATTTCATACCACGGTGTCAAGCTGAGCCTCACATTAGCCATTCCGCAGTAGTAGATACTGAGCACCACGCTGCCAGCAAAATTACTCACATAAGGTAGAACTTCAGACCTGTAGTTTCTGGCACTTGAAATTTTGTTGGTCTCAGTTCCAGTGTAATTCCCACCACTAGTGTCTTACCGGTATTATGGTTTACATTTGCATGACGTGCAGATGACAAGCTGGAAGGGTGAAGCAAAGCATGATTTGGGCTGGTTTTAAGTTTGTCCCATGCCTACTATCTCAAACCTTAAAAATTCACCTTCCAAGTTCCCTAGACCCCATGTGGCCCCTGAGGGAGCTTTCCTATTTCTAAATGGGCATGGAAATGGTAGAGATTAAAGTACCTTTTAGTACTCATGTGCATGTCAAGGCATGGTCTGCCTTCAGAAACCCTTTGAACTTTGTATCGCTTCCCAGCAGCTCCCCCAGAACATCTCCCAGAGTGAATCTACCACAGCCCAAGAGGACACCGCAGTTTTGAAGGGGCAGTGAGGTCACACCAGAGTGAAGAATAGGAAGATATCCTAAGAGGGACAGTGTGGGTGCCTTCTGAAGGTGAAACTATGCCATCCCAGGCTTAGACTTGATCAGGACCTTCACTACCCTCAGAGAACTCTCCAAACCCTGCACTAAGAGTGGAAGTAGCTCCAAATGATGCAGAGGATAAGACAGAACTGGGCCCTGTCCAGATGGACATCAGCCATAAATCACACTTTTGCAAAATAATTTCAGGTGGTATTCTGTTACCTTTCTGAAATGAAAACTGTGTTTATGTTTATGATTCTTTTGACACAAGCTAAGATGAAAATCCCAGTTCCTTCAGTCTTCCCTTGAGCCTGTTCCTGCCTGAGATCTGCAGGAAATCAATGGTTTCATCTAGGTCTTTTTGCAAAGCAAGTTTGCTGGCAGGGAATGAGAGAACTGAAAATACACCATTCAGATGTTTCACGTTCTGTGGGGAAGAGATTACATTATTGTGTGCACTTACCCCTTATTTTACATGGCCTTCCTCTGCAGTTCACACTAACCTCCCATTGGCATCCCAATAGTTTTTCAAGCCTGCTAGAGGAAGGCCACATTGACTGGAACATAACGACTAGCAATTCAATTAGTTAAGTCTTCCCAAGCATCTTGCAACTTTTGTTTATAGAGTTCTTTAATATCATGAGTCATTTGCTTTATTTTTGTCCAGTGAGTAATATTTGGTACTTACATGTATTTTCTTTTTGTAACATGCACAGCTTTGTAATGTCTTTTGAACACAGAATCTCCCTTGCTTCAACTTTGCCCTACTTGGATAGAATTTAAAGACACAAACCTTGCTATTGAAAACTCATCATTAATTAATTATGCCTAACTACTCTCAACATAGGTTTTGCGTGTCAAAAAAGTAATCCTGGCTCTCCCCCACCCCGCTGTATTTCCCCTCCTTCCCCCCACCGCTGCAAGACTATATTTAGTTGGAGATTTAGGTTGATCTGCAATTCCCACTGCAAATTCCTTTCCATCAGCAACTACAGCCAGAAGGTCTGAATAAGGTAAAGGTTTGCACTTCAAGAAGCTTCCTGTTTCCCCTGGATTTTCAGGTTTGCTACTGTTTATAGAGCGAGGCTGGCACTGGACTCTGCAGACTAAGTGGCTGCTAAGTCATCCCTGTTCTGGCACTGGCATCAGACTCGGGTGCAAAACATTGTCTGGTTGATGGCCCTTCCAGAAATATAGGCAGCGAAAGCAAGGAAAGCATGTCTGATCCTGAAATATTTCCAGAGCAAAGTGTCAGAGAGGATAATGCTGACAGGACTGGCAATCTCTCCGAGAAGGAGAATGAAGTAGAGGAGAGCAGCCTGTAAATCACTGCGGAGGAAAGCGCAGCGCGGGGAGAGCTCTGCGCGTAGAGGACTGAAACACTCAGCCCTGCTTCAAATGCAGGCGGAAAAAACAGAAAGAAAAACACTACATTCTCGTGCTAGGTTTTCTCTAAGCTTTTCAATAGTCCTTTTCCCTTAATGCTTGCCCTCCTGGCCTTGGTCATGCCCTACCCTGCAAGCTCCCTCTCCCTTGGCTTTAACGTAAAGTAGAAAGAAGCAGTGAGAGGCAGCCTTTGCTTCTTCCAGGACCTGCACTGAGGAGCCCATGTGCCACCTCTTCCCAAAGAGCCGCCCAGTCTGGGATGAGAGCCTTGCTTCGGGGCTTTGGAGACCAGAGTTCAACCACTTCCTAACCACAAACGCCCTGGACAGAGCCTGCCACCTGTAAAATGCACGCCTTTTATTCACCTATCTTCGAAGCATGTTGAAAGGATAAATAGTTTAAAGCCCATGAGATGCTCAACTATTCGGGTCCTGGGAAGCATGTAGTACGGAGATTAGTTGGGTTTGCTATTCCTCTCTGGACTCTAAGATTTCCATTTTGCTAACTATTTCACTCCAATTCACCTTCATGTTTTTACCCTCTGTTGAACTGTCAAAAAATAGCCAGTCTGGATACTTTCAGTTTCAGCTGCATTTTAACACTTAAACATTTTTTAAAATGAAGCCAAACACTTGCCTACCTAGTTTGGATGATGTCAGTGTATGTCTAAAATGAACATGATAAAGGGTGTAGTATGGAGTATATCCAATAGCTGATTTATAGGGTTTTTTGTCAACCAAGAGAAACACGATGACTGTGTAACAAAGTTATCCCTAGAAGAAGAATCAAGACTGAGACGTAGAGAAAAGATTAGCTGCAAAATCTTGCTTTGTGGTATTACATTCTCATTGGTAATTGTAATAATGACTGTAAGCCTGAACAAAAGCCAGATGATGTTGATGAAGTCTTTCATGGAATTCAGTAGGCTTAGGAACATGCTCTACATTTATAATTTTTTTCCCCTTGCTTAACATTTGTAGGCTTGAGGCCAGACTTCTCAGGTGCTTATCACAAGAAGCCAAATTTTCTATGAATGTCCCCAAAGAATATCCACGCTGCTGACCCAAAGGGCTCACTTTCCATAGGCCCAAGCATGAAGGGCCCTTTAAAATGATGACTCCAAGTGTCAGACCTGTCTTTCATTTTCACAGCCTGTGCTGACTAAACAGGGCTGCCACTGGCTTTCATCTCTCTCCATATTTTCTGCTTTCTATCTCAGCCCTTCTGTTATCTCTTATCATTTTCCTATCTTGGGTCACCTGAAGTTGTACAATCTATACCTCAATGATGTGGAGTGGTGTTGCCACAGAGATATATATATACAGAACATGATTTTGCTGCCACATTCATTATACTAAACAGTTTTGATAGGGATCTTCTGTATGTAATTATATACTTTCAAATATCAAACACTATTTTGTCAAATGTCTCATAATTGCAACAAGTATAGAGAATTGCCTTTGCTCTTGTACTTGCTCCAAACTTCCTGCATTAGCAGAATGTATTTATAGCAGCTACGTAATAAGTACACTGTGCTGATTGACATGTTGGCTGCGTTTCAGTTATTGTTTATGCTTTTCTATTTCTTCTTTCTTTATAAATTAGAGACTCTGGAAAGTGTTGGGGGTTCAGCCTGATGCAGTTACGGTGACTTCCTAATGTTAATTTCTCTTTTTATTATGTCTATATCTGCTGTTCAAGTTAAAAGACCTAGTAGCAGCAACAGATCCTTTCCAAAATAATGGAGCCAAACACTTTCAAACCATGGAGAAATTTGGTCCAGATTCAAACTTCACAGCTTGGACTTATCTCCATAATGAACTGAACCAACACCCAAGATACGAGCAGCCTTGAACTCAGATCCCAGATAAGGATGTCGTGTGCAAATTCTTCCCTTAAAGCTCAGACTCATGATCTTTTTAGAAAGGGGTTTTCCTAATTTTAGATGTTACTGCCTATCTCCCCTTTGCAAGTGACTTTGGGTGGGAGGTTACCATGTCCTCAGCTGAGCCAAGCGAATGGACTTGGTGAGCTAATCAGGTTCAGTGCAAAGTCAGCGAAGTCACTTTGAGCTGCTGCAGAAGGTGTTACCAAGCTGGTGGCTTTGCCCGGACGTGGTTTCCATTTGCGTGACTGTACCTTGCTGGGAACCGGTAACCTCCAGTGCAGGGGCAGTAGCTAATAGCTTGGTTTTTTAACTGCTTTGGCTGGACCTGCAAGAACACCTCTGCCTTCATCCCTTCGTGGTACTCAAAACTACACCATCAATTGATACCAGAGCAGAATTTTGTCCCATCCATAACTGACAGGGGACTGATTGACAAAGCCCAGTCTATTTGTATCCCTAAGTATATTTGCATGATTTCTCTGTGGATACTTTTTACATGAGTCAGCCTCTTTGAAAGGAAAAACACTGGTTTCACCAAGAAAATACAAAGGTTTGTTTTCAATACCATAAAATGTCTCTCCACTTAATTATTTCTGAACAACTCAGACTTATGAATAAAGGGCCTAATAAGGAGCTGCTGTAGCTGTCGTGTCCCTGGGACTGCTCTTTATTTACAATAAAGCAAGTAGGATCGGAATTGGACCTGATGGCATGACTGCTAGCATTCCTGTAAATTCCAGTTACAATTCCTCTTTCACATGTAACTTCGCTTTTCCCAAAGAAGCCCGTCTGGCGTTTTATTTTTGTGTTTGGGCAGACTGGCATGTTGTCTCTGGCTTCACAAGGAATGCCGAGGTGGAACAGACAGAATATCAGCTCTAGGGGGAAAAGAAATGACCATTGCTGCGGCATAAGCCTCCTGCCTTTCGTCAGCTAATGTCTTACCTCTGGTAGAGAGGCATTTTTTCCCACCCACTTTGGCCTTGATGGAAACTAAAGGAAAAGAAAATAGATAGGTATATACCTGGTCTGTAGATCATGTCCTTCCCCTACTTAGTAAATGTTTCTTTAATTGGCTTAGTTAGCCCCCCTCACCTTTCAGCACTTCTGGAATGACTCTTTGAAGAGAGCCATGTACAGAGATTTAGTTGACATTTAGTGACACTAGGCTCTGCAGTCTCCAAAATATGACTGATGTCACTTGTTATGTTCCCGTAGGTCTCTGGGGACAAAGTCACTCTTACCCTGAAGCATGCATTGACAATCTCAAGATAACACTTCTTTGACAAGAGTCAGGGGCCCTTTTCCAGGGTCTAATGTAATCTCTAGAAAGTTTCTAATCTGGGCATTGTTTGTTATTTATATTTCATATCTGGGGTTTGTGTTTGCCTTGCTGTGATTTTAGTATGAAAGTTGCTAATAAAAAAAAAAAATTCATACCTTTTTCTGCTAGATGGATCTGCTGGGACGTCCGTGCTCAGCTGGGAGAAACTGTGTTCAAGGTGAACAAATTCAAATGAACCTAGGAAAATAATCACTACTAGTATTCTTATTCAGCAAACAAAGCCACTGGCACTGACAAGACTGGGGCTGAGGGGTGAATGAAGTTGAAATTTACTCTAACTAAATTACGCTATTTATCCCTTATTGAGTAGCTACCTTTCACAGCACCAGGAGAGGAGTCATGGAATCATAGAATGGTTTGGGTTGGAAGGGACCTTAAAGATCATCGAATTCCAACCCCCCTGCCATGGGCAGGGACACCTCTCACTAGCCCAGGTTGCTCAAATCCCCATCCAGCCTGGCCTTGAACACTTCCACGGCTGGGGAATCCACAACTTCTCTGGGCAACCTGTTCCAGTGTCTCACCATCCTTATAGTAAAGAATTTCTTCCTAATATCTAATCTAGATCTCCCTTCTTTCAGTTTAAAACTGTTACCCCTTGTCCTATCGCTCCACTCATAAAGAGTCCCTCCCTACCCCTCCTAGTTAGTTAGGAGTTCGTAAGGAGAGCGAGACACTCTGTGGTTTATTCCTTAGACCTGAAGAGCGGGCTAAGGAACTGACTTTATTAATGCTCTATTTTGCCTTTATCCATTACTTAATTTTATTTTCTCCGCCCAGACACAGATTGATGGCGCCAGGCGATACCCAGCTCGCAGGGAAGAGATGCCAACCTCCTCCCTTGACGGTCGGAAGACCCGTCAAGCGGCTCCTTCCTCAGACTCGCCCCTTCGGGGTGGGGGGGAACAGACACGGGACACCCAAAAAAGCCGAGGCGCGGGGGCGCGGGGGGCGGAGGGTGGGCGCCCGTCCGTGGCGGGGTCCCGCGGGGCGCGGTGCGGCGCGGTGCGGCCGGCACACGAGGGCGCTCGCCGCAGGGATCAGCGCTGGATGCGGCGGCATCGCCCGGCACCGCTCCTGCCCGGCCTCCGCCTCCTCCCTCCATCCATCCATCCATCCCTCCATCCCTCCCTCCCTCCCTCCCTCCCTCCCCACCCGCCGCCCGTTTTTCCTTAACGGCGACTCGAGTATTATTTTTTTAAAGAGGAGTGAAATAATAGTTTGTCTCTCGCAGACCAAAGGCTAAACCAACTGATAAAATTCAGCTGCTATCTGGGATAAATGCCGCTGGAACTGCCAAAACAAGCCTGACCTCCCTTCCTGCGTGTGCGCACCAAAGAGTTCCACCAGGAGCTCAGCCCTCGGCGAAGCAGGGCTGGCACGGGGGGAAAGGAGGGAATGTGCAATGAGGAAATGGGACTTCAACAACTAGCCCATCTTTACTGCTTTAGTGCACTCTTTTAAATATTACTGTAATCATTGAGGTTAATAATTTATTGGTAGTAGCAAGAACTTGAAGAGGGAACACTGGAGCCGTTCTTACATTCCTTTTTTTTTTTCTATTCTACCTATGATGAAACTGCAGGTCTTTAATAGTCCTCCCCTGTCACTCTCTCCCCTGGGCAGGATCACAGCTGGAGTGCTCCCCTGTGGAAGTAAGGCATTGGACTCTGGTTCAGAAGGATAAATTAGTACCTTATAACCACCAACCTCTCACCAAAACACCAGAGAGCAGCTGGAGATCACTGGGAATCCACTGAGCAGAAACCCAAAATCCTCTCACTCTATCTGAACTTTTTCAGACAAAGAAACTAATGGAGCAGCCTGGGATGGAGGGAGGATGTCTTATGGAAAAGCAACACATTGAACAAAGTGCCTTCTTGCCTCTACCAGAAGACACAGTCGGGTTAAAATTGGTTCTGTGTTGTAAGTTTTGAAATTATCCTAATTTTTGTCTCTTGTACAAGGTCTGCCGACGTCAGACAGTCTGAAGTAGCACTGAGAGCTGAGGGCAAAGGCAGTGTTAAAAATGGCTCTTGTGCACGCTGCCCGAGGTGTTCAGGTGGGCTACTGTAAGGCAGGGTATTTGGGTCATTGCTTGAAGAGACTACAACATCGTCTTATCAGACATCCCTCCAGGCAAGTATCAGTCATACCTAGGCATGATAATATATAGGCTTCCTATGTGAACATGGACTGTTACCACGCACCTGCTTCTCACTCAGCCCCCAGGAGATTTTGGGAAAGACAGGACCAGCTTGTTCCTGCCACCTTTCTTTCCTTGGGTGCTCCTCAGATTCAGGGAGCAACTTGGGCTACAGGCAAGAAGGAGATGCCTGTGCCCTTCTATGTGCGCAGGGTAAGGTCAACTTTTCCACAGTATGTTTGATCTGTAGCACGTGAGCAGGCTACTGTACTGTTCATGGGATGGAGGTCAGGGCAGGTAACCTTGGAGGGTCTCAGCCCTCCCCTGCCGCAGGATATGGACAAGTTGATCTCCACCAAGTTAAAGTGTCACATCAGATGTGAAAAGTAAGGTGTGTGCATTGGATGACACGAAAACAAAGGTAACAGGTGCAGATTCATGGACACTATGGTGTCTCTCCTTTTACCCTTGAGTCATGAATCAGTGCTCAGTGTCCCTGTGTAATAAAAGGGGGCACACATGTGTGCAACAAAGAGTTTTCAGAACAGACTTGAGTGTGGACCCAAACAAAGAGTGAAATGAAGCGAGAAGCAACGTAAGTATATGATGTGGTTTACTTGACCAGAGATGGCCAGCTCCCCTATCTTGAGTTCCCGAGGCAGAAATTCTCCTGCAGATTAATCCTGGTCAGCTGCTTGCATAGGCCATCCCTGCTTTTCACCCTGTGAACCAGAACTGGAGCAGGGAGGACGGGTAGTGTGAATGGGTGCGCAGAAATCACCAGCAATTTTCTAGAGGTTTTTGTAGGATGACTTTTTCGTGAAGGTGCATTTGTGTCACCTGAAATGGAGCAAGACAAGTGACATAAGGGATATCAAGGCATCTAAAGGATCCAGACATCTGCAGGGTTTGGCAGCAGCTGGGATGCAACAGAGAGTCTGTCGGGGCACCCAGGTGTTGCCCACAGGTACTGAAGAGGCAGGTAGGTGTTCTCAATACCTTTGCAGCTCTATGCCTCAACTTCCCCAGTCAGTACTCCACTAATAATTCTGTCACAGAAGCAGCTCATATCCACTTATGAAAATTGAGTGTGCCTAGTATGACTTGCTTTTTTGTGCTTGTCCTGGCTGTCCATTCCCTGTCAGTTTGCAAGCACTAGGTTTCCATCTCCTTTCCTCCCAGAGCACCCAGGCTCGGCATCTGGAGCTGATGTTGCACATGCATATAAATGGCCATAGGTAGGTGAAAGTCCCTCTAGTCTCTGTGTATGTTAGACCTTTGGGTGCATAAGATGGGCAGAAAATCCAGGCAAAGAAAATCTAATAGTAGTTTGGAGAAAAAGGATTCCCCACTGCAAAAATAGACCTTTTTTTTCACAAGGAATTCAGGGTTGCCTCTCCCAGAGATGAATGCATAAACTGTGAACATTCTTTCACTGGTCTATTGCCACATCAAAGAGGCAATGGGAATGAATTCCCAGTCTAGTTCAAGTTAAATTAAAATACACTCAAGTAAGGTGTCTCTGTGTGTATTTTTTATTTTTAAGTTGCAGTGTTCCCACTGTTACTGTAAAGACACATTACTTGTAAATAAACAGATTCCCAGCCTTGCTCCATTGCTTTCTATGGACACAACTGCCAGGAGTTGTATTTCTGTCAAAAACACTCCTTCTTACTACACTCGGCAGTTGTTTCCTAAGAAATCTATTACTCATAACATGTTGATCTTAAAAGGATTCTTCACATTTTCTGGTAAACACAGCACATCGTTCTTGTATGATTCTGAAATTAATGTTTGTAAATTGTTTGGGAGATAAACCAAGCTGTCATTGTTAGATGCTGTCATGATGACAATCCATAATGTCAAAACACCATCAGTCTCTCATCATGTAAATAGGGAAACTATGTGATGGTATTGGTGTCATGCTGTTTTCTGAGTAGACCACCACCTACCATGATAGTTCCTGAAGAGATGCTTGAAAAATGCCTATTAACATTGGGTTTTAATGTTGTGGGGTGCGCCAGGAGGATTTATACCTGGGGCTGAACCTACAGAGTGATCAGTTGTCCTCGGTAAAACATGAGGACACAAGAGCAAGACTTAGGGAACAATTGTATGTGACAGCAGGCTGTACTGCTTAATCTGGAAGCCATATATTTATTCAGGATATTCGGGTTTAGCGAGGTCATGATCAGTCACCATCATGCATGCTGAAAGGAAGAAATGGGATGCTGAAAGGAAGAAATGGGATGCTGAAAGGCCAGAAGTCAGGAGCAGAGAGCTGTTGGTTGCTGCTGATGGGCTTTCTGTGTGCAAAGTTTACCATACACCAAGAGGGATGGGCGGGCTGGGGAGTGAGGAGAGGCAGGACTCACGTTATACCTGGAGATTCAGCTGAGATTTGAGCAGTCAGCAGATCCGACATTTTAACAATGACTCTGATGTTGACCCCATAATGTTGCCCTAGTGTGAGACACTCAAGATCTGAGCAAGCAGTTGGAAGTAGAGGACCTCCAGCTCTTTGACAACCCAAAATTTACTATATAATTCTGTGAACAGAAAAGAAAGGAGATACAAGGCCTTTCTGATGGTGATGAGACAAGAACTCTGTCTGTACATTTGACAGCAACAGTCTGGAAACTCCCACAAATGGCCTGACAGATGAAACTGAAGGAAGGAAGGGAAAAATAACCCCACCCTTCAGCAGGGGCTCTGCTTATTGATCTTCTACGCCATTTGTGCCCAAAGCACCTTGTGATGCAAGACAGCACTAGATGATGGCTGCACAGTGAGTTAGTAGGCAGAAATGGCTTTGCCAGAGAGAACAGTGACAGGACTAAAGAGACTGCACTGGGGCATAACTTGCAAAAGAAGAAATAACACTGAAACAGGCCTAGGGCAAGGTGCAGCTCTCACCTTGTTCACAAAGGACTGGAAGCAGATTCATCAGAGAGCACCAAGATACTTGGGGTTTAGGCTACCTACTTTATAAACAATCTTACGTGTATTAGACCTCTGTGTTTGTAAAACTGAGCGTTGTTAAGACTGCTGCAAGGATGCTGCAATTGGAGGGCCTTCTTAGTAGTACACATACAAATTGACTTCCAGGGTGGGGAAGTGAGGTCCTCTGGGGCAAGGTAAGCAGGTATGTCATGACCTGTTCACAATCCATCTTCAGAGTGCTCAAATGCCTTAATACCTTCTCCAGAACCTCAGTCCTTTGACCGCTACAAGTCCTTTACTTTTCAGCCTGAAGTCATTCCTGCTTAGTTGAAAGCTATGTGGTTTTCTGCCAGTGTTTCCTTTTATTCTAAAAAGATTTTCCCCTTTCATGGTGCTTACCTCATGCATTTATATAAAATGTCTCCCCTCTCAGACTTTCTGCTGCTGGGCTAAGTAAGCTCTTTAAGTCTTCCACGGAGGTGTTCTCTATTCCCTAATCACCCTCCTTGCCTTTCCTTGCCTTCCTTATTCTGAGTTCATCTTTCTGGCCCAGGAGAGGCAAAAAATGTAGAAAGGAATTTTCATTGAAGTCTTACAAATATCTTGTTCAATAGTGTTAATACTTTACTGTCTTGACTTGAAATACATGCTTAGCTACAATCTAGAGGGGCAGTTGATATTTTCACATCTCCACCACGATCTGAATTCACAGTCAGCCTAGAAAAATCTACCAGTATGGCCACTACCACTGCCCACATGCCCTTTGTCCTCAGGTATAAACTTTATGCAGATCTGAGCCTTTTCAGAAATTTAGTACTTATCCTTGATGCAGCTCAGCAAGTCTCAAAATTTAGTAGAGGACAGGTGAATTCAGATCATTTTCCACCTTGGGGAAGATGAAAACAGAGTTGTGATGCCTGGCAAGGATTTTGATACGAATTCCAGACCCCTCTGAAAAGCTGTCTTTTGTCAATAACTCTGTGAGTAGCATTTCTTTCCCTCACAGAAGTACCTGACCAGGCCGCCAGACCCTTCAAACAGCAAATTTTAACATCCAGTATCAAAGCATTGGTGCATCACTCTGGAAAAGCTGGTGAGGTGGATTCCATGTCAGGATGCATCCATTCACTGTGGGGTTTTTAAGGGCAAATGGTGGAGATACCATGTTCAGACTGACTGAAAATGACTCGGGGCTTCAGCACCCACCAGTACTGAAAGGCAAGGAAAGATGTGAAAGAGCATCTTAAACTGATTTATGTTCTGTTAAGCAAAACCTTGGAAGTGTTGACTACCTAGTGGAAAATTGCAAGTTGTTAGCAGCTGAAACCACACTCAGGGTCCATAATCTGATGTCCAAAAGACTCTGTGGGGCTAGAAGCATCATGCTACTGAACTTCTGAATATGTAAAGCAGGATCTTTCGTAGACTGGAGAACAAGATATGATGCAGTTAGAATGGTGGAAGATAGAGACTGGTCATTTCTGATTTCTGCAAGAATAAATCCTGGGAGGTGATTTCTGGGGCATATACATTCTTTGTTTTATCACATCTATTAATTTTTAACGCATTGTTTTCAGTCTTGAAAACTCTGAAGTACACCTCATGAGACATCACTACAACAGCCCCTTAGATGTTGCATTTAAAATGCAGCCCTTACACACACTTTGGGGAAAATCATCAGTTCAGTGGACATCTAGTGCTGAAGATGCGTAAGTCCCACTTCCCTTTCTTTCCTCTCAGAGGAGAAGAGGAGGAGCATGAAAGCATTGGAGGACAGAAGAGTGATGAGCAGAAGACCAGGAAGGCTTCAGTAAACTTCTGAAACTCCCATCTCATGGCAGGAAACTCTCTTTCATTGAGCATGGGCTCAATGAAAACATCAAAAATGTTGCAAATGTCTTCTCCGTTATCTCACTTGTCTGTTTTGTTCTCCACATTGTGGAATTACATATGAAGTTGCAGCCGTGAGTCCAGACAGCCAGCATACGGCAAGAGGAAAAGGTGGTGAGTACTTCTGGGTACTGTCCCCTGCAGCAAGCAAATCCTTTCAGGTGTTAACTCTATACTGAATGGAAGATTGACCTGTATTTGTCCCACAGTCGCTTTCTAAATATACAGTGTTGACAAGATTTTATTTTCAGTGTCTTATCTATGAGTAATTCATTTTCTGTGTCTTGGAAAAAGCATATTATTAATAGGCAACAATAGTGTCTGAGTGAATCATAGGGCACCAGACTAGAGCCAAGTTTGGTCTATCAGCAGACTAGTTGCTGCTCTAAGTTTCTGCTCTACCCCAACATAGTCATGTAGGCAGGGGTATCACCAAAAGAGCAATGCTGACAGCTAGCTAAGGGACACTGAAAGGTGCCAGCTGTAGAAGTGGTGAGGGTAGACTTCAGCAGGAGCCAGAGCTTATGATACCCACTTGCTTTTCATTCTTGTTTCTGTCTGTAGCCTGGGTCCACTCCATATCACTGCATTTTTGCTGGGCTTAGCAGCAGTTGGGGCCAAGCCATGGGCTGGAGGATTAGGCTGTAAAGCCTGGTGGAGCTAGGCTGTTTGAGAAAGGGGTAAGGCCAGCCCTAACACATCAAGTAGACTTGGGGTCTCTCTGTCGCAGACTTTGGAAGTTGGTGGTTTCTTAGCATAATCTTGAAGACCCAGAGTGCTGAGGGTGCTTGAATCTGCTGTTGAGAATGAACTTAGAAACACACCAAGCTAAGACAATGGACATGTTCTGGCAGTTTATTTTGTCAAGAACCAAAATTATAGCTGGTGTGAAGCCATAAAACCCTGTATCCTCCAGATAGGGAGGAGTTTCAATAAGATATGAGGCTATTTAGTTCTCCTAATGCATTTTTAATCATTAGACATTAAAGTCTTGGCAAATGGAAGACTGTTTGTCTGACAAACTACCAGGTCTGTGACATCAGCAGAACCAAGGATATTGAATGAACTGGTCTATCAAAACATATTTATGCAGTTATGAATAACATGCTATATATTACTTGGCAGACTGAGAAGTAGAATACAAAACCATGGGGGAGTGTCAGCTCTTGAGGAAAACAAACCAATGAGCAGGAGCCAGTAGAGACCTCTATATGTGAGATAAGATAAATTCAGTCTCTGGAGCAAGAAGCAGAGCCAATTGGGAACCCAAACAAGAGTTTAGGACTCAGTAGGGAATAACTCCTTTAGGAGTGATGCATAAAAAATTTTACATCCAGAAAACTTTGGAAGGTCCCCAGCAAAGCAAGGGGGGGTTATCACATTTCAGATTGAAGATGGGAGCCTGCATCAGGATGTACTTTTAAGTTTGAAGGGGAAGAAGTTGAACCAAGGAGGAATTTCAAATTTCCTGTTAACCGAATGGTTAACTGAATGCTAAGCTCCAGGAGTCCTGAGAATTCTTCAGCATCTCTGATTTCTTTGGTTTGGGGTTTGTTTGGTTTTTTAAGGACCTGGAAGCATAACTTCAGTTCATTCTAAGGCTCCAAAACCAAAACACTAAATGAAAAGCTCATTATATTCTTTAAGTAAGCATCATGACCACAGAGTGGGACAGAGTTGGGAGTGAATGCCTCATGATATTTTTTGTTATTTAGAGCTGGCAGTCCATTGCCAGAGAGACAGGAGTTGCAGGTGAATGAAGAGAGACATTGAGACAGGAGAGACATTGAGACATTGAGACATTGAGACAGGAGTTGCAGGTGAATGAAAATTATCAAAGCTTTTCAAATGCACGCTAAAAAAAGACTGGGTGCATTTGAGTCATGAGGGAGCTAAACTTTTAGGTCAGAAAAAAGAAGAGCTTGAGTTTCAGATTGGGGGTCAGAGCTGCGTGAACCATGGTGTGCTCTTGGGAATTTCTAGCTCAGCAAACTGGCGGGAGCCTGGAGGGAGTATCGGGGCCAGCAGCAGAGAGGGCGAGGAGAGCGTGAGTCATCTGGGACTGCAGACAGGAGAGGGCAGTTGCCAAGTGAGTGGGTGCCCTTGGGGAGGTTTGCATTTTGCAGGTCTCCCACAGCTGAAGTCAGAGGTGCTTGGTACAAGCAAGAGCACTTTCCTCTGCCTGAATGTTAATGTTTCCCAGACACACAAGGGGAACTGCATGGAAAAGCTCCCCACCTTGCCAGCTATTAGGGCCTCATCCTGCAAACATTTATATGGAAGACAGTATTTACTGACGCCACTGGAATTAATAAAGTTACCCACTTGTCCATAGGAAGGTAGGTAGCCCAGCAAACCGCATTCATCCCTGGTGGACTCTACGGGCTTCATGGCTATTTAAATCAGAGATAAACGTTCCCTCTCTCTTCTGTGCTCAAAGATGCCTGTGATCATTCGAAACAACTGCATCCATTAAAGCTGGCATAAGAATACTCAGCTTTGAATATTTTCCCCTTGATTTCTATTTTAATACTTGATTATCTTTGCCTGGTCATCAGCGTGATAACAGTACACCAGTTTATTCAGTAAATATCTTTTCATCTTCCGGAAGAGCACTCATTATTTATGACTAGCAAGAAAACCTTTGCCTCCAATGGCAGAAGGAGAATGTCTCTTTGCTTAATTACCATGTATAGTTAGCTGCATGGTGATTGGGATAAAATAATTCACTTTTTATTCCCAGAAGAGTCTTCCTAAGTGCCTTGGGAGGCGAGGGGGAGGCTGGCAGATGAGTGTAATCTCAAGAAGCACACTGTAGTGGAATCCAGCACTAGGAGCCAGATGGCAAGTTTGCACTGAATAGCACATTTTTTTTTAATAGCTGTGAAAGTTCTCTGTCTGCACATGGCTTTGCTGAATGACAGCAGAGAGCACTTTTAATTTATCTGGTGTTAAACTTAGGTTATTCCTTCAGAAGGTTTCCCTTCTTTTTCACATAAGATCAGGGCCCGGTTTCAGTACCAAAGCCAATGTTTAAATATCTGTGAGAGTTCAGAAAGCAAAGAGGGCAAAGGTGTGGGAGGAGAAATACTAAAAAAATGAAAAGAGAAAAATTAATTTAGGAGAGTGCTAACAGCAAGCTACACCCTGACCTTGCTCTGTACAAATCTCTCAAAAGTGACTCCGTTGTGTAGCTCTCGTGCAACATCCATTGAGTGTGTTGGGAACTGCACACACATTTCCAAGGATGGGGATGAGAACCTGAGGTAGTTAATCAATTCCCGCCTTGCTTTGAAATACAGTCTTAGTCATAAATGCTGGGTAAAGAATGCTGCCATAGTAGTATATACACACGGGCTTTATGTTAGCTTGGTTCTGAGAGCTTTATTGTAGTATTCACTTCCACTTCAGATCTAAAATGTGTTTTCCAACCACGGAAAGATAATTGGACCCTGGATTTTGAGTTTTCTGACTCCACGCAGGCATACAAAGTCTCAAAAACCCCATGAATGAATATGGCCTGTGAAAGTCCGGTTCATCCACAAATCCCCCTTTGAGCATGTAGAATCACCTGAAGCAATAAATGGAAGATGAGACAAATCCTGCCCCTGTCTTCAGGCACCTACCTAACAGGTAGGTTTTCAGGAGAAAACACACAATTTGAGAAGCATGGGTTTTCACAACGTGCTATAAAGCAGTGAAAAATGACTAGACTGGGACCTTCTAAGAATCAACAGATACATTAAATGTCCCCTGGAGTGGACATAGATGCTATGTGCCCCTGGTGTGATAGTTGTGTATTACTCTGAATTCTTCTAGTGCATATGGTGAGTTCCTCTGCCTGAAGTCAGACAGCCCATGCAGCTCCTCTGCTTTTGGCCACAAAAGCCTGGGCCACTTCTTTCAGTGGGGCAGAGCCCTGGGGTCTATCTTGCCCATGTAACCTGAGCTTGTCCTACAGGGATCCAGTTATTTTTCATTCTGCACTTTCTATCATTACAAAGCAATTACAAGGTTGGTGGAAGACCTGCCATACCCCAGTGGGGGTCTAAAGCACATTCTAATTCAAATGGCTGCACATGGGAAATGAAGAAATGAGTCCACCTTTGATAGCTGATGTGCTTGGAGATCTGGTAACAGAGGTGTGACTGTAAATCACATCGCTTGTCGTGTGCCAAGCAAATTTGTCAGCGTGAACCACTAAGTCTGGGAGACTTCAGAAACTTCTGAAATACAGTTTTGGAGTTACAGCAGCTAAAACAAAATCCATGTGTTGCCTATTGTCTAACTCTGTGGCTTTTTATTCTGTCATTGAATACTGACTGCCCTGCTCTTACAGAAAAGGACACAAAAGATAAATGTCCTTCTTCCATACTTTCCACATACATAAAACTTGTCCACTTTGTAAGTGTAAGGCCATTAAAAACCTGCAAGCAAAGCTTTGCTTCGTTGGTCTGGTTTGCACTATACCTAGCACTATGGGCCCCAAATCAGACCCGTGATAAGCACCCAAAAATACAAAAAGCGTCTTCATCGGTAGCATTGCTGCTGAGACAGCACTATAATGTCTGTTTCATCTTAGATAGGGCTGCCTGCACCTATTTAAGCAGTGGAATTCATCCTTTGCAAAAGGCTGCCTTCAAAATAGGACTTGTTGTATCTTATCTGAGCCACAGATGTTGCTTTGGCTTTCTGCATGGGGGTCAATCCTACAAAGTCATCACTAGAACAGGCTGAAATGGTTTTGTATTGTTTTTGCAGAATAGTGCCTGAGGAGAATGGGGAGTAAAATACTTGTTTCTTCCAACATTTCAGGGTATTTTTTCATTGGCACACATAACTTCTTTTTTCTCTTTTCACTTTTTTCAGTTTCTGTATTTTGTGCACGTTTTTGCATCTCATCTTTTGTATATTTCCCATGGCAATGTGGAGGACAGAGTTAAATAAAAGGCAGAATTTACTTTCTGTGATCTTTCCAGCAGTCCTTTTCCTTATCCGAGTCAACATTTTCTTTTCCAGGATGATATTTAATTCTTCTAAGATGGGAGTAATTTTCCTTAAAAAAACCCAAACTTTAACAACAACAGAAGAGATAATTGGATCAGCTCAGTGCAGCTACAAGTGGTAATAGTCAGACCAATGATGATGTAAAATCATCTTTTTCCTCTTCTAACTGTTTGAAGACTGCATATTCAAGTCATACTTCATTGACAATCAATAAACAAGTTTTTTACTGCTGTCAGCACTACGGAGGCAATGCAGCGCTGAGAGAGGGAGTTGATAGCTGTACTGACTCAGCCACTCTTCAGACAACACTCAATTCGTTTCTGAGCCCAGAATCATTCTATTACACTGAGAGATGAAGTAAGGAACCCACTAACCTGCTTTCACAGATTTTCATCACGTTTTCAGGTTCCTTGTCAGCCATTTCCACTTCTGATGTACAAATAATCACAAGCTGAGCTCAATAACTTCTCTCATCTGACACACAGCCTTCCTGAAAGATGTCCAGCCTTGATCTGATGACATCAAGCTTTGGAGCATTCACCATTTCCCAGAGTAAAACGTTCCAGTGACTAATCACCCGTGCTCTTGATAATTTGTTGCACTAACTCAGGATGAATTTAAAGCAGTTCCTTTTTTCTTCTTTTTTTTTTCTGTCTCCCTAGCCTAGCACAAACCCAAGACAGAGAGAATGAAATAGCCCAGCTCTATCTGAAGGTGGATTTCTGAGGACCCTGACTTAAAAGTATCTTCTCTTGCACATCTGAAATTTTGTATTTGAGGCAGAAATTATCATTTATAAATTGTCAGGTGCTTAGCTAGCTGATTACACCTACAGCTCAGGTCTAATTGCTTCTATTCTTGCTCAAAAGAGGCACAAAAAGATTGCACCAAGATAAGTACCCTAAGAAATGTTTAAATGATCCTAATGCGTATGCTCAGAACTGCCCCACTTGCAGACATAGATAATCTAGCTGTCATGGACTAATGAACTGTAACCTGGAATTCTGGTTGATCTTGTCACCCTTGGCCAAAATAATCCAAGGAGGGACGTGACGCATGTTGAAATCTTGTTTTGAGAACTGGACATTCGGATATCTTCCAGGACTGCTCTCAAGGTTGTATTGTACTCGCAATAAAATTGTTTGGGAGAATTTAGAAAAACTTAACGATGGAGGACTATTTCCTGGGCTCTGCTGTAAGCCAAAAAAACTGTCCTAACTGCAGAGGCAGTTCATACTCCTTGAGAAAAATCCACTTAGACCTGGACTTCACTGATACAGAGTGAGATACCCTGTTGTTTTACGCTTTACAGCCCTTCTACAGCACTAGTTCTTTGCTCAAAATTAAGCATATGCTTTCGTTTAATTTACTTTGCCATTGTCTTAGCAATCAAATGTGGCAGATTTTAGTGTTTGTTTGCCTGAAAGAGTTGTTTGTTTTTTTAAAGAAGTGTTTTCCATTTATTTTAGTATTTCTTCCCCTGGGAAGCAACATTTGGAACCATCCAGGAAATAATATCTTAACAAGCATTAAGTTGCCATCTTTGAGAGCACAGAGAGAAGCTGATGCAGGAGGGAGAAAAAGTGGCTGCGATGCACCACCCTCTAGTGCAGTTTGTAACGCCACCTATCCTGTCCCCCTGAAAAAGTAATGCTTGTGTTTCTCTAAATGAAAATCCAGGGAACGATGAGTTCAAATCAAACAAACAGTCATTAAAAGCACTGGAAGTCACTGAAAATGAGTGAAAACTGAGTTTAAGTCTAAACCTGTCAGTTCTGGCACATCACACAGGGAAGCAGCGGTGTGCCACGCTTCCATCAGACGTCACTTTTTGCCTTGTGAGGGAGGGAGTTCGCAACTTAAGAGCTATGCCGTGAAGCAGCGAGATGAGCTTTCAGTTTGGTAGGAAACAACCCCAGAGCCAATTCTGGGGCATTTTCCTGCCTCCCAGGGCTGCAGGTTTGTTCTGCTGCCCGGACTACCTGCCATGTCAGTGCAGTTCAGTGGGAGCAGACATCACTTCTGAGTGAGGCTGGTACATGACATTTACCTGCTTTCCACAAAAGAGTGAAAACCCTTTAGCTAGTTAAAATGCTAAAACAGCCTTCGATGTGAGGGAAATAATTTTACACAGAAAAAAGAAAGGAGTTTGACGAGTTTGGGACAGGAAGGGTGAGCACCGAGCGATGCTCCACACACTGGCTGAAACATCTGGGAGGGGAGGAGCAGTTTCCATGAGTAATTTACCACTGCTGGCAGTGCAGCTAAATCAGAAGTCACACCTCTCCACACAGGGCTGTCTTTCAGATTGGAGCGGCGCTGGGTGCTGTCGCAGAGCACATGCATGGCCCACATACCAAGGGAAGCAGCCAGCAGCTGTTTTTCTACATGCTTGAGAGCTGCCTGCCCAAAAAAGTACCAGTTATTACCATGTAAAGGGGAAATCTGGGGTGTTTAACAACTGTTGCACCACTGATTAGGTCTTGCCAGATGTTTCGAAGTAGAAGACCCAGACCCAGGCCCAAAGGACTGACTTCAGACAATGCTGTCACCAGTCCCAAATAATGACTGCCAGCTGATGCTAATGATAATAAAAGTAAACTGTTTGCCACCTCCAAAGCGGACATGAATTTTGCCAGCACCAACAATGACAACACCACCTTATGTTTCCATTCTGAGCCTGATGAATCTGATACCAGAGCAGAGATATATTTAGGGGCAAGATGAAGTATAAATGGTTGGAAGAAAACTGTAGTTAGCAATTGCACCAAAGTGCAAAGTGGTGAATTCGGCAATTCACCAAAAAGTCAAACCGAAAGTAATGGCTGAGCATGCTTCTCAGAATCTTTTGAAAGTAGGAGGAAGTAAGCATGTCTGTCTTTGAGGAAAACAACTCCCATGAATGGGATGTGCTCTCTGCAGAGAGATCCTGAGCATGGAATGCGTGGCTGTCGTTTCAATGGATCTGCCTGCAACAGGGAGCTTTCCCTCTTACAGCTGAGCCCTCAGACTGGCTCTGCATCTGCAGGTAAACATGAAGAAAATCTCTCATCCAGCTCCACAGAGCACACACTGGTGTTACGGATGCTGCACTATTCCCTCATGCCCAGAGCAGAACATACCTGGTCTCAGATGCTGCTCTGAGACATTGGTAGGCAGATATAGAAAAGTGCATTTTTTCTCTCCCTACTATTTGGAGGTATTTTACCTATAAATGAGATATGCTGCGCTGTATTCCTAAGGTTTGCATTTGATACCTGCTGAGTAAACACAATGCAATGATGCTATTTCATTGATATTAAAGGCCTTAAGGTGCTGACTGCAGCTGATGATGTTATATATTATATAGCCTAGAAATGCCTTGCTATGTGGTTTCTTCTGGCCTTAAATTCTATACATAGTTTGAATTGTTTTGTCCCTTTCCCTGTTAGGAAGAAATCGGTGTCTTGCAGTCTTCAAAGCACACATTTCCTAACCACTTCTGGCTGCTCCTTGAGAGCAGCCGCCAAGTCAGGCCTTCAGTCCTTTTTTCTTAGTGGCATCTGTAACTCCCATGGCACCTATACACCTGTGATGCTGCCGCTGAGGTCGGCACTGTCCTGGGCTCCCTCTGCTGACTCCACAGCTGCGGGATCACCCACATCTGGCTGTCAGGCTGTGGAGACACAAAGGTTTGGGCATCCTGAGGGAGCATGATGTTAGAGCATCCAGGGCCATGGGAAAGGCAGAGGTTTTCTGTCCGTAAATAAATGCTCTCGCTGATCTTGCCATGCCAAGCAAGCTGATAAACAGCGGATGATTTGGCTTTCCAAGCTCCAGCGCACATGCCTGTAGGACCGGGTCTGCGTATGGACAGCCCCCACTTGAAGCAGCACAAAGGAAGATGAGGGAGGTGGGATCTCAGCATAGGCACAGCTGGCAACGGTGGGGCTGTTCAGCAGTTTGTCTTACCGAAGCTTAGTGAAGACAGTGGGACTGCTCACGTGGGTAAAACTGGGCTTTTTGTTGGGTCAGTATAAAATAGTCACAACAATGTGAAGAGCAGTTCAAAACCAGGAGTTGTATCGAACAACTTAGTGCCAGGAAGAAACATCCTGAAACTAAACAGTTTATACAACTGTAATCAGGAAACATGAAAATAAAATATACACTCAGCAAACCTCAGGCTAGCTGGTGATTTTGCAATTATCAAAGGCTTCAAAGAATACAAAGGAAAAATGGTACTACAGCCCCTCTGCAGTTGACATTGGTGTAACGAAATGTGTCACTGGAAGGCAACTCTCTAAATGAGAGTTCGTAGTTTTTCATATATCCATAGAGAATTTTATCATATTTGACATATATTCATACAATTTTTAAAAAATCACATTTAAAATGTTCCATTTTAGTTTTTGAGTGTTCCATAATTTTTGTATTCCTTAAGCTATGTGCTGGTAGCTAGCCTTGGGAAAAGCCTTCTTAGTTCTTTACAATTTGCTTTGTGGACAGCACAATAAGTCTGCCCACAAGACTTTCCACTGCCTGAAGAGTTCACACTGGTGACCTTTTCAGGAAAAACAGCCAGTGGTTCCTAATTTTGGGACAAAAGCAATAGATGCTTTGCCTGATGAGCCCTGTTCAATCACAATTTAGAGCAGGCATGTTCATGTTATATTGGAATTCACAATAACGTACAAAATGAATGGGGGGGAAGAAAGCACTCATTTTTGTGAACTCTTTTTCTTCCAAATCTCTGGAACTGAAAATTCAAGTAATCTGTGACTGTTCACTTTAAAAATGCTGCTTGAGGAGGAGGAGAACTAGATCCAAGAAAAGAATTCATTGCAAATCATTTATCTAGAGGGCCTCGTTTATTCTGTTTGTGAGCCATCAGCAAAAAAGTTATGAGATTTTTTCAGAGCCTTTATTCAAAATTATTTTCTGTATGATTTTAAGAAACTTTGTTGTCTACAAATGTTAACAAACAGTTGCTTGTATGTGATTCTACTGCAGATCCAAGATTAGATCTCATTAGTTCTGGCTAGAGATTTACAGCTCATTTCACTGAGCTCAGGTTAGTAAAAACTAAGTATTATTGCCTATTAACTATTTGTTAAACTATTAACATTGAATAAATGTAGCAGCCAAAAAAAAAAGGTGAACACAGGTAACCCCCCTTTTTATTTACTCAAGATAATTTTTAGGTACTCAGGCAGCTCCGGTGATAAAAATGAGGGCACATTGTTTCTGTACAATGTCATTCACGGATGCCCAGCACTGAAAAACTGACGTCTTATCGTTGCTGCAAGAGAGGTCAGCCTGTGGGATCACTCAGTGGGCTGAACGATGTGACACCAACATGGGATGTGCAATACTCGGGTTAGTAAAGTCACTCTGCGTGCCCTAGCTGGGAAGGAAATCATCTGGTCTTATAAACCAGATGTTTTAAAACCATACAATCTAGTAATTTCAGCATTATCTGCATAATTAATATATTAGAGATGCTGGAATTACTACGTTTATCCTTTGGGAAAATTTTGTACCACAGGAATCATAAGTTTGGCCACATAAGGACAGATTCTCCAAACTTAGAAATGGTCACTTCATCCTCTGCAGTTAGAGAACTACATTTTGAGATGTCCATTTTTACTTATTTGGATAAAAGGAATAACATGAATTCCACAAAGAGATTTGGATTCATAATTTCATTTTGCTGCCTAATTGATTAATTTTTTTCTTCATTTTTTTTTTCTATGACGATTTAAAGGCTCCAGTTTTTCACCTCTAGCTGAGAAATGTGGATTCCTAACTCCTTCACTATTTAGTCATGATTTGGGCTCCGGGCCTATCATTCCTTCGACTGCAATCACAGGGCACATAAATGTATTCAAAGAATGAGGGCTAGATTCTCAGACACTGGAAAAATGATAACTCCATTTGACCTCTGACTTTTGACACCTATTAAGCAAAATGCTGTCCTTAGTTACCCAGCTGTCTCTCTAAAACAGAGAGCTTGTAGGCCATGAAATAACTCCAGATACATAGATAGAGTCGAAAGAGAAACTCCTGTGCAGTGGCAGCCTGCTATCTTGCAGTCATGGATTTTCCACTTCACGCAACCGTGTGTGTGTGGAGACCTGTTAAAAACCCCTCCGGACTTCTGCTTGATACAAACGACTTCAGTTTGCCCGGGAAAAGACAGTATCGCAGATGAACAAAGCTCCCTGATCGAGCCCTCCGTGATTAATCACAGTAAGCGCCAGTGGGAGGAAGGAGCTGAATGCTCTGACACAACCCTACTGGGCTACTGAGCCGATGAACTGGGGAAACCGGCCGGGGAGCAAGGGGGTTTCTGCCCACACGCTCATCCTGGAGATTTATGGAAAGAAGATTTGAGGTACAAAAAGCAAAAACCAACGGACAAAAAGGAAAGATTACCCAATGCAGGCTGACTAGTGGGTTTGCGCTGCAGCACAGCACCATGCCTGCTCTTGGAAGGGGATCAGCCTTGCGGAGGGGAAGAGGCTGACGTTTGGTGTTTGCCACCTTTGTGTTAGCAGCTGGAACCGGCACCTCTCAGCACAGCACACAAGAGGGGACGGCTGGGAACAAAAAGGTCTGGACCAGCATCCGCACGTTTGAACACTGTGAACAGCCTTAACTACACGGAATCTGGCTTTTCGTGCAACTCAGTTCACAGACACCACTAGAAAGAGACAAAAGAAAACGTTACTGAAAGTAAGAAGAGAAAGCCTGGGATCTGGGTGGGTCCGTGGACCAAAACTGCCTTAGGCATGTAGGGCTTATCAAAATTGGCTGAAATCTTGCCACAAAGGTTTGCAAGGACTCCAGTAAGCCATGCAGAGACTGCTGCCTTCTCCTGGTGAACTGGGCAAAGCATGAACTGGAGAAAGAACAGCACAACGAAGAGTCTTATTTTGAAAGACCTGCCTCTCTCGGACTCCTTTGCCCTTGACATTATCAAAATTTTATGTTTTGTGTAAAAAAAGGACTAGCTCCAAACCTGTAATGCTGAAACTAGTTGCAGGGACTTGGTTTTATTGGTTTTATTGTCACTACACTAAGAATACCCCACCAAGCTGCCTCGTCCCCTCCAAAAATGACTGAGGAGAGGGAAGCAAGTGATACCTACCAAAGCATCAAGGTAACCAAAATAGACAGGGCTTTGGGAGAAGAAGGGTGTGGGTATCTGTTGGTTACTAAAGTGCTGTCTTGCTGCCAGGCCAAACAGACAGAAGGGGGAAGTGGATGAGGGAAGTTTCTGTGCCGGAGCTCCCTGCTTGCCACGACTGCTCCCGGAGATAAGGAGCGGATCAAGGGAGATAGCACGCTTGGCTCGGCTCTGCCAGGCTCTGCCGTGCTCTGTGGGGCTCTGCAAAGCCTGGCCAAGCCAAGCACGTGCACAGCTCCCTGCATGGAGTAACCCCACTGGCAGCCAGACACCCCAGAGACTGGAAATTAAAAAAAAAAAAAAAAAAATTATAGCTATTTTTCTCAAATGTACTCTGGAAATGAGATTTTTCATAAACAGCCTGGCCTCACTCAGACCATCTGGGCTGCTCTGGAGTGCGCTGCTGATGTCCAGGGCCTCTCAGCTGGCCTGGCAGGACTGTGGGATGGTGGCCCAGGGCAGCGCTGCCATCTCACACCTCCGGCTCATCGCACGATGCCCACAGCGAGGCCACTGGACCTGTGCTTGCACCACAGCCCACAGGCATGCCCAGCCGCCCTCAGGGAGACCCTCACCCTCTCCCATCTCCACTGGTATTCTTCTGCCGAGACCGTTTTTTTGCTTTGCAAGAGATCAAAGGCTGCGAGAATAAACATCTCCATCTTCCCTCCGAACACATCCAGCCTAATATGCGTGGTATTTTTATTGTGGAAGGGAGCGATTTGTAAGAAGAAATGAAAATCTCCAGCGTGTCAGCTCATAGGAGCTAATGATGTTTACACAGACATACCACACC
>KZ506064.1:219230-261529 GCA_002844005.1 Limosa lapponica baueri
CCCTGGGTACCACCGGCCCCTTTGCTTTCCCATCCCTTCACCCCTCCGTGCACCCCAGACCCCCTCCGCTGGGGGCACAGCCCGGCGGGCTGCCAGCTTCCCGGAGGGCAAGCAGCACTGGAAGGGGTCCCTAGCAGACGATACACGTTTATAAAAGGCAAAGGAAACAGAAGGTGAAAGGTCTCAGAGCTTAAAAAAAAAAAAGTCCTTTATGAGTCAAATTTTCAGAGCCTTTCAGCCTTGCAAGTCCGAGTTGTTGCAGTGTTGTCTAATCCCTGCTACCCACGGTTCTGCTGCTGCTCCACTGTGTTAGAAGCTGAAGTGGCCAAGTTCAGCGGCAGGCACTCTCTACCTGCCCTGACTGCGTGTTTTCCTCCGTCTTTGTGCTGGGGAGGAACTATTAAACTGCATTTCCATGAGTCACAAATTCCACTGTTAAATATGTCTTTTAAAATGCTTGCGATGTACACAATTTCCTTGAGTTTTGCCACAGATTTCACAGAAAAGCCTAGAGCAAAGCCTTTTTTTTCCCCTTTCTTTCTTTCTTTTTTTTATTTTTTTTTTTTTCCAGTCTGGTTGTTTCCTGAAGTACAGGCTTGCTTTTAGCAACAGACCAGGTTGTTCTGGACTGACCTATTTCCTACGGAGCTGATTCAAAGCCCCTGGCTGGGTCAGGGCACCAATGGAAATTTCAGACTGTGCACAAAACAGAAAGGCTGTAGGGAAGCCAAAGCGACAATTGGTTTATTTTTAAAATAACACTATGTTATTTTACTGCATGTAGGAGTTCCTCTGTGGCAGAACTGCTGAACCCTTATATGATGAAGGTAGCATGGGTGTTCCAAGCAGCTCAGTCTCCCATCGCTGTTCACCGGCCCACCTTTTGAATGGCACTGCCGGTGGAGAAATAGATCCCAGAGCAGTTTGGGATCAGAGGGAATGTGTTTATACACAAACCTGTGATGATTTCATCCAGAAAGCCTCTTTTATCCGAGCATGCTCACAGGACGCATTGAAAGAGCATTGGCTGTGTGGGTGGGAGGTAGCTGCTTTTCCACACTGAGGGCTGAGATGGTTGCCAGTCTCCTGAGTGTTGGAGCTGGGCCTTATTTAAATTTTATTTTCCTCTCTCAGCTTCTATAGAAAACACAGATTTTAAACCCACTCTCTGTCTTGAGTTACTATTGTCTCAGTGCATCCCTAGAGACAGCACAAGTGAAATGCGATGGAACAAATGGCTGCAGAGACTCTTGCTGTGGTATATCCAGTCAGTCCTCTCGCGTGGCCACACACACATGGCTGTGAAAATAGCTGTTCAGGGAAATAAGTATCACCCGATTCACCTGGTTTTCAGGATAAGGTAGAATGATTTTATTTTCTGCTGAATCAAAAAGCTGCCTTCAGAATTCAAGCGTGTGTTACGTGTTTAGAAGAGCGTTGCTGAAGGCTGGTACCACATAGGGTCACCGAGTTCTGAAACACCGTCGAGTCATGGGTGCTGCGTTTCAACCACATAGGGGATGTGACCGTGGTAGCTTTACCCCGTAGGCTGTCCGCTGCTTTCCCTAGTTTACTTGAGCCAGTTCCCCTGCACGCATTTGCTAAGGAAAAGCCTCTAGACCACAGCTTGGGACAAGAGCAGACTCATCTTGCACTGCTGTTGTTGGTGCTGTCACTTTGCTGAGGAAATGTAAGCAAATTTGCACCAAATACCCAGTTCTGCATTTGTAACCGTTATGGTCATGAATGCTCTCGCTGAACTAACGCAATACTGGTGTCCGGACTTCTGCCTGTGATTCAGTATCCCAGAGCTGGGCTTTGCACCTCTCTACAGTTCCCCTTATCCACAAGCCTTCCAGTTTTTCAGATTTCTAAACACATATACTCCAGAGTAAAAAAATGTCAAGTAGCCCTACTTTGAAGGCAGCCCCTCAGTAAAACCCACTCAAAGTCAGATAAATTGAAGTGCTTTGATTTAAATCAGTTCCCAAGGCTCCTGATGCTCCCATCCTTAGGCACACTGTAGGGCATCTACTTGTGTGGTGTCCCACACGGTGTTGTTCACTTCACTGGTGAATGGTCTTGATTTTCTGCTCCACCTGGAAGTAGGTGATATCACTACATCTTTTCTCATGTAAGACGACATCATCCTGAAAAGGATATAAGGAAACAGAGAGACAAAAAGCTCCTTATGAGAGAAAAATACGTATCTAGTTTCTCTCGTTTAAGACCTTGTTCTCTGTGGGTAACCTGATGCTGGATGCTGTGTGGATTATGGTAAAGGCTGCGTACACAGGTTGAAGAATACCTTGTTTCTGCCCTCCCTCTTCCCCAATTTTTCCTCCTTGTTACCTTTGTCTTCTATTCCTTTTGCTGCCCGTTCAGAAGCTCAGTTGTAACTTATGTTGTTGACATTACATGTTTGCCAAGTTTTGGTATTTCAGCGTTCATGCAGCTCCAGTTTCATTCAGTTTCCCCTATGTGCTTTATCCCTTTTATCTTTGGCCTTATTAACGCGATTGCCCTATGACAACAGTTGCTGGAAGACGTACAGGAGGGCTGGA
The DNA here is from genome assembly GCA_002844005.1 of Limosa lapponica baueri. NCBI lineage: Eukaryota > Metazoa > Chordata > Aves > Charadriiformes > Scolopacidae > Limosa > Limosa lapponica. The sequence goes on from KZ506064.1 coordinate 221,795, forward strand.
GCAACTCGAGTTTCCCAGTGGCTGCTGAACACTGCTTTCGCAGCGATACTGTACCCCAGCAAGAGTGAGCAGGAGAGCCCATCCTGCCGTCCTGTCCTCTCCCTCCGCAGTCATCCAGCTCAGCTCTGCTGCTGGCAGGGAGATGGGTGTCTTCCCTGGAGGACTCGGCTAGCTCTGCCAAGGATGCCCCCAAACAGCCCAGCAAAGCAGACTTTTGCAGTTCATTAAATACCAAACAGGCGTGTTTGCCTTCTATTTATTTCTCCTTTTATCCTGCTAGAAAGGGATCATCAATATGCAGACAGTATCTAACACTCCCAGATAAACTGCATCTGTACAGGCTCATTCAGACACAGGCTATAAATACCCGCCGCCTGTGCACAGACTGCCGCCACGCTCCCTGGGTGCCTCTTCCAGGGGAGACTTTCCAAAAGGCTTTCGGAAAGATCCTTGTGCGGTGCCCAGACCGCGCTGGGACAAGACCTGAGATCTGTGATAAGCAGCGTGTGAATGCTGCTGTGACAGAGGCACCAACCACTTACCTTCTCCATTTTTATACCTATATGGTTTCGGTGCCGTGATTTAAGTAGGTTCCCCATCAACCAGGACATAAATTACAGCCAGCATTCTGGCGCGGGACTCTGGGAGCCATTCAGGGCATTTCCCTTTCCAGAGATTTGTTTCCTCCAGAGTGACTTGCTAAAGTAATGCCTTCCTCCTTCCCACTGCCCTCGACTTCATGTTAAAGACACTGTTAACCTGGTGCTGCCCTTCCCTTAATCCTGACATAGAAAAACAGAGCACGATGTGAAGGAAGAGTTAAATAATTAATTTAGAGGTATCTAATTTTCAGAATCTTGCCTAATCCAGCTTTCCAGTTTAGCATTCATTTTCCCCACCCTTTGTATATACCAGTTTTAGTCCTTTATCTCTCCCACTTCTAAATATTTTACTGGGGTTTTGTTTTATACAGCTGAGAGGAATGCTGTTCTGATAAAACAGGGCTATAATCTCCTCAGGCTGCATTTCCTTAGTTCCCACTCTTCATCTGCAGCTTTTAAACAAAAAATCTTTACTAGATGAAAATAAAGACGGTGAATTTCAGTGGTACATTTAATAATTCATAAATCAAATGAAGTTCAAACAGGTTCAAAGTTTAAAAGTTTAAAAGTTTTGCTGAAGCTTTAAAGTTTAAACTGTCAGAGACTTTGACAAAAAACTTTTCCTGTCTGGAATATTTAAGATTGTTAAACTATATTACATGCATGGCTATTGCTACATCTTTTAAACCAAAAAGTTGTCTTCTAAAAGAATATTGATCTTATGTTTTCTCTAAACAACTATTACATATGCAGTATAAAGAACCATATTATTAGGGTAAAGAAGATCACAGCTACAAAACCTGCATATTATACAAAGTTTTTTCAGGCCAAGTTACTTTGGCCCACAAGAAATCACTTGATTTATTAATGCCGCTACATGCTAGAGGGGTAGAAAAGGTCTCCTTTTAATGGCTTGGTCATTATAAAAGAAGAATTCAGACGAGCGTATGCAACTACAAAGTCTGAAAAGCATTAAGTTTTATGCATGATGTCCTTCCAAACTTTGGAAAACACCAAGGACCTGATTCTGTTCTTACTTATACCGGTATCAATATTGAAGTTGGAAATAATGCCACCGAAACCAGTGAATTTCTATCTATCTGATCTTGTTTATGCCAACGTAATTTTATTACTGTATTCAAGGATCTCTTTATTCATATTTTTATCATTCCCAAAACATTTAAAGTATTTTCAGAAATATATTCATTTCATTCATTGCATTTCTGAATGCAATTACAGCTCTAAATGAGATTCTGTGAAATAAATATGTTATAAGTAGCACATTAGGCAGATGCTCGTACCTGAAAAGAGGAACAAATTTCCCTTGGGGAAAAACTGACATGGCATTCGGGGAACCTCACCAGCATCCAGTGGCTGTGGCCCAGGCATAGCTTCGACCTAAGCACCACTAGTAAGCCTAGAATTAGGCATCTTTCCTTCAGTAAAAATAGCATGTGCTGTATCTGTCACTATTAGCCTCTAAAATTAATTTCATTTTCATGAATGGGCTCACAAAGTAAGCTGTTTGTTATGGTAAAAGCAGAAGCATTAATGGCTTTAAATGGTTTTAACTGATAATAGTCTGATAGATGGGGTAAATGGAAATAGGCATTATATATGCCTTAGTTCCTCCGGGAAATCAGGATTGGAGAGAACGCAGCAAGGGAGAAAGGCAATCTACAGTTTCTGATGTAGCATAAGGTGGCAGTAAGAAATGTATGTCTCAGACCACTTCTGAAACAGAGTTATTTTTGACTCTCAAACGCAGACCAGAGTTCAGCAGAGAGCACAGTCATGTTCTTCCATCAGTCAGAAATCCCTTACTCCTTCTAAGTGTAGATTTTTTCCAGCGAGCAGCAGGGAATGTTATGCACATGTCACAAGACTTTTCTCTAGTCTCTTGGACTGCCTCACCCTCGCTGAAGTTAACAGTGAATAAAGGACAGTTTCCCACCATCCTACTCTAGTGGATTTTTTTTTCCCCCTAGGGCCCATTGGAATAGCGTGTGAATTGTGGTGTGAATAATCTGCAATATATGCCTACAATGTGTTGTTTTGCCTGCCAGGGGATCATTTGCAAAAAGGCAATAAAGGAGAGATACAAAACCGGCCAAGTTATTTAAAAACATGTATTTGTGGGATAGAGTTCACTCAATGCAATTAATAAACCTTAGGATACAAGCGCCCACAAGTTAAGTACATGTAATGGGTAGTAGTGGCAGAACCCAGAATGGAACATTAAGGATGCAGGCTGAGCTGATCATGAGGGAAGGTACTTCCAAAGGACAGTCCAGAAATATCTCCCTGCTGAACTGGAAACTACCTGTGAGCAGAAAGCACTCGCACAAGGTGGATCTAGACCCGAATTCACGCCCCCCCCTCCCCCAGGGGCTTTAGATATCTGAATTAAGGTTGGTAATAAGGTGCCACTACCCTGACAAGGACCTGTAGAAGCTGAGTGCCTGCAGATTTTCAGTTATGGGTCTCTAGGATGAGGCAGCTGAATATGTGTTTTCCATCTCACAATTTTAGTCTGAAAAGCTTTAGGTCCCTTTATACTATGGCCTCAAGTTGCACCAGGGAAGGTTTAGTTTGGATATTAGGAAAAATTTCTTCACTGAAAGGGTTGTCAAGCTGCCCAGGGAAGTGGTTGAGTCGCTATCCCTGGAGGGATTTACAAGACATGTAGATGTAGTTCTTAGGGACATGGTTTAGTGGTAACTTGGCAGTTGGACTTTTGATTAACAGTTGGACTTGATGATCTTAAAGGTCTCTTCCAACCAAAATGATTCTATGATTCTATGTTCATTTTGGAGCTGTCACTTAAGCACAATAACATGACTTGGCAGTGTCTTGGCCATAACACAGTTTTATCTCATTTCCATGATAGTTTAGCATCATCAACTTAGAACTGACTTACTTTGCTATCCCAAATGCCAACAAATTGCTGAATGACTCTTTTATAATTTGCCACCTGGGAAGAGGCAGTTGTCATCTTATGACAAGAGTATAAATAAATTGCAGTTCATAATTTCTGTCGGCTAAAGTAATCAACGTAAATAGGTTGTATGGAGCTTTTTATTTCAGGGTCTGCTAACTGGTATGGCCAACACCCCAGCTGCTCCTTGCCAGTTGGGCTAAATGAAAAGCCTCCACAAGCCCTGCGGCGAAAGGAAATCCAGAAGCCATACAAAACAAACAATGCTACAAGAGCTTTTCTGCCTAATTTCCAGGCCACAGCTCTTCGGGGACCACTCTGCATTCTTCTGGTGGCTTGCCTCTTTGGTACCCTCCCTGCTCTGCTCGTCTGGGGAGAAAAAGGGCTCATTCCAACACAAAAAAGTGGGTGGGGCCATATTGAAAGGGATGTTTTCACCAAGGAGGTCTACAGACATCTTTCCTTGGTGGAAGAGAGAACCCTTATATTCCTTCCCCAGATTATAGCTTATTTAATTCCTGTGTTCAGAAATTGTAGGTAATTTGTGTCCAAGGCTGAAGCAGGAAAGAGGCCAGCTGGTCCTGTGACAGGTCCGGCGTCAGAAAGATAGAAAGCATGAAAATAGCTCTAATTGTGGAGAAGTTCTGGCGACATCATTTGCAATGTCTAGGTCTCTTACTTGTGTGCTCACTACCAACCCAGACGGACCTCTCAGACAGGTCAGGACACAGATCCAGTATGGCCTGGGTTAACAGTTTAGGGATGAATAAAAGGCTGACCCCAAGAACTGTTGCATAAATTACTTTCTTTCAGCATGTTGGATGAGAAGACTAATCTGGTCAAGCTCAGAAGAACAAATAAGAAAAATAGCTTCTCGTGTGCTAGCCAGCACCCTGGTACCAGGCTGCAGAAAAGGGAAAGCAAACACCTGTCTGCTAGCCCTCAGAAGCACTTAGCTTCCTCTGGGAGGTATTCTTCAAGAAGCCTGAAAGCTCCTTAATCACATACTCCCTGCTTTTAACCCAGGTAGCATCCGTCTAACGGAGCATGACGCTGCAGGGTGCGCAGGAGGACACGACCTAGTAATCCTTCTAGGCTACTGTTCCCTGCCTATCTGCAAGGTGACCTCCAAACCTGACAGCTTCCAGCAGATCCCTTGCCTACACACAACAACAGTTTCGCAATGCTCCCCAGTTGCTGCTGTAGCAGGAGCGCAGGAGCCCAAGGAGCTGAAGTGGTCCTTGAGTGGGTGTTTTTGAGGAATTCTCCTCACTGCTGCTCTACTCGCAGTCACTGCCACTGGAGTGAGTCTGGGAATGTTCCCCGTGCCTGGGCAAGGAGCAGGAGGAGCTCAGCTTCACTCTCGCTGACGAAAACTTCACAAAACTCAACTTTTAGCTGACTCCTGTCATTCAAAACTAATGTGGCTACTTTGGATGTCCCATGGACTGATCGCTTTCCTCCAATGTGCTAGCAGACGTTGGCAAGCTCACATCAACTAACTGGTTTAGGTGATGTGGTTTCTGGAGAGTTATTGTCGTTTTCGCACTGCATGTTGTGCTAGAGCTCTGCCCTCTGACTACTTTTAATGAAACAAATGTCTGAGGTCCTGTTTTGCAAATGATTAGCCTATTTTAGTATATTACAGTAACATAGTTGGAGCCTCTGGATTTTGAAGACAAAAAGATAGGTTTCTTGGGAAGAGTTTGGATTTTACTGGCCATCTCAAAGGAAAGAAATTCTGCCTTATGTAACAATCATCACCACTATACTTAGGTGACAAAACCAAAAAAAAAAAGAAACCTGAAAATATTCAGAAAAAGACATCAAATCTTAGAAAAAGAAGAATGCAGTGACTGAGAATTTTCTGGACCTGGCTCTCAATCACAATAAATCACTGAGTGCTGTATTATATCAGCTTAAACCAATGTATTTTAGCAAGGAATTTGTACTGTAATGGTGTTAGATGGGGTTTTTTTTAATACTGTGTAACTTCTGCAGTGAAATTCTACACTTTCCCAAAGATCCCTACATCATGAGATATGGGATGAAGCTGAATTAAGGAGGAGAAAACTACAGAAAAGGGAGTCATTCTTCTGATACAGTCAATTTCTGTGTGTGCTTTACTGGCCTGAGCCATCAGAGTGACAAAGGAGGAGGTGCCAATGAGCATGGCAGTGCCTGAGCTGTCCCACCAGCAGTCCCGCGGCCTGTCACCAAAGGGACTGGGAGGTGGTACACAGGGAAGAGAGACTCTTGTATGAAACTCTCCTTTCCCAGCACAATTTCTCAGGTTTCACAAGTTGGCTGGTGGATGCATTCTCCCTGAATTTCTCTAACCCCTCCCTAGACCTCTGTAGACGTCATGCCTCCATTACATACTGGGGGGAACAAATGCCACCATTTCATTCTGTGTTTCTGCAAGAGAAAAGGATGTCCTTTTGTTTGCTTGATGCTGAGCTTTACACCAGGTTTGTTTGACAAGGGATTTGCACTGCTGGCTGCCAAGAGTTTTGCTGCCTGCTGTGGAAGGATGGGCAGGTTCCACCAGAGTGAAGTGGGGAGGCACCAGAGCTGAGGCATCCTGTCCTTCTGCCCGGCCCTGGCCTCAGCCACACACAAGCTCAGGAGGTGTTCATCCAGCTCCACTTTAAGCTGCTTCATGGAGCTAGACCATCAGGATACTATTCACTTGATTCAATTTCCAGCCTAGTGGAAGAAGAGAGGATGGCCAAGGCCTGTCTTAGGGCAGTTTAGGCTGCTGTGGCAATGTAACTTTCATTCTAGAAATGTGATAGTCATTCCCTATTCACTTATTTCACACTGGTCATTTTTCTGTAGACTAATATTGGCTTTATCTCACTTGCCTTTGTTCCCACTGGATGCAAATAGATTTCCAAGCAAAATTCTTCTGAAGGGACATTGCTCATTTAACCTCAGTGCAGCGCTGCCAATTTTAATGACCTTTGGTCCCACAGGCTGAAAATAGCCTCCTGAAGTCAATGGGATTCCCTGCAGAGTCACGCTCTCTCCAGTGTTAATCAAGATCTTGCTTGCAAGTGCCACGAGCAACCCCAGACATCCAGCTGCATGACCTCGCTAAAGCCGGTGACACAAAACCAGGGGTGAGCCCCGGGGCTTGCTGGAGCCTTTTCTGCCATCATTGGTGCTGTGCTGGGAGGCTGCATCGCTGCTGCTCCAGGGAAAATTGGAAGGCCACGGGGTGGCATGTGTCCGTGTAAGAAATCTTTGGGCAGCAGACTTTCCATTTCCAGGTGTAGGAGATAGAAAGAGCCCAGACAGTTCTCAGTCTCGTTTTGAGCCTGCAAGAACTTTCCTATCCTTCCCTCCATCTTTAAAATTATGAAAAGAGAAAATCTGCCATGGAGGTAACCCCTTTTCAAATTTCAGGGTGATCTTCCAGATCTCCCAATCTTTCTCTGCACTACCTTTGTGCCCCAGTGCTCAGGGCAGCTGGATGGAGAGGAACTTCCTGAACACCAGGTATCAGAGATCCCCACAAAGCCTGCATGTCCCTGTAGTCAATCCCCTGTTTCTTTCAGGAGAGTTTTGCCAGATCTTCTGGGCCAGGGCCTGTGGTTTTGGAAGAGGAAACATTATTTGTCTCATAATACAGACATCAAATACAAACAAGGGAGCTGCAGTTCCTGGCATGAAAGCTTTTTGTAGCAATTTACTATCCAACATCCTTATAATTAATGAGGGCTATAACCACTATTTTTAGTACAGCTAAAATGAACTGTAAGTTATTAGAGAAAGACATGTTGTGTAATATGTGACTAATGTATCATTTTACCAAGAATTTGTATTAGATTGCTGAAAATTGCAGGGAAATGATTTCCAGAGTATTCCAACCGCACTGGATGCTCTTTTAACGTACAGTAAAAAGCAATCTACAGCTTAGCTGGCCTGACTGACTAATTATGTCAAAACCTTCAGAAAACTGAATTACTATAAGGTAAATCGAATCTACATATTGCAAGAAAGATGTCGACAAACATATTTCAGGTGTGACAAGATTGAAGTAATTGAAATTAATTGGGGCAAAAGTTGGAAAAGAGAAATGGGAGAAGATTGCTGATGGCAGAATTGATGAAATAAGATGTTTTCTTTAATGGGGGGATTAGCCTAGCTCTTAAAGCCTGACGAGAGCATGGAGGAGCTGGGCAGGGCTTGGCAATGTGGGCAGGAACTGTTGGGGCACCTGGCACAGCACACCAGCAGTTTCTGGCCTTTCCCCGGTCATTTCTGCACCTGCAAGGCAATGGTGGAAGGGATGGGAGCTGCCAGGAGGGGGGAGGCATCTGAAACTCAGGTAGGTACCAGAAGAAAGCAGAAAGCCACTGTCTCAGCGTGCATTTGATTTACTCAGTGTAGGGTTTCATCTCTCTGCCACTGCTGAGGCAGCTGAGTATCTTGCAGGATTTGCCTCTTATCTGCCTTTGCTCAACTGCACTATCACACATTATTCAGCATCAAGTGCCCATCTTGGAAAGCAGAGAGCCAGAATCCAGCTCTCCGGGTGTCTGACCCATTGTTTCAGCACCAGCTAAATGCCAAAAATACCCCAAACAAAAAAACGCAACCCCACCACCACCAAGTAACACCCTTCCTGTAAATGAAGGAGCGTAAAACTTTTTTGCTCTTTTCTTGAGATGGGGCACATTCTTCCCTACATAATGATGCTGTTTTCTTGTCTGGCAGTGTTGTACACACTGTCACAGCTGTTTGCTATGCAATTCAATTCATAAAAGTCAGCAACCTGTTGAAGTGATTAGCCATATTTGCTTAAGAGACGCCCAGTACTGGAATTGCTGGGAGAGTGCATTACAGGTCAGAGTTACAATATTGACCAGGATCTGGGGGGAAGCTTGTACAATCACATTAGCCATTCCTATTTATGACTCCTAACCTAGTTAACCTAAACACAACTACTGAGTTTATGTGCAGCCAAGTTGAAGAAGGGAAGACGGGGGAATGGATCCTTGAGATGCAGATTATTTCAGCTGCTAGGCAAAACCACTGGCGCTGGCTGGAGCATCAAGTGTCCCAGCCCAGACATCGACATGTTCTTGAGGGAGTGCTCCAGCAAGGAGTATAAGGTCACCAGCGTTGGCTTGCTGCCTCGCTGCCTGGAGGATTTCCGTCTGTGCCTGGAGAATTCTCATCTGCATCTTCCAGGCGCTTCCCAGCCAGGTGGCACAATGTGAGACCAGAACACTTTTGGCGCAGGTGTAAGAGGCAAAACATGCAGGGAATCTGTGTGACTCTTTATCTTCAGCAGAAGGCAAGGCAAAGGTAAAAAGAGCAGGTATTCATTACGGGAGAAAAAAAAGTCTCTGTGGTAGAGCACAGCCCTCAGAACACAAACTGGACAATGGAAATGGCAGTGGGATTTTTCAAAGCATGAAAGTAGCTTAGCAACACATATTTATTTCCTGTTTTAGAAAAGGTGCTATGAAGGCATGAATTCCTAGGAGATGAATCATATATAAAAGACACCCATTGTTTAGCTTTGAAATTGCACACAGAATACCAGTGAGATAATTCAGTATGTACTTTCATCCATTCATAAAGACCTGGCACGTTGATCACCTAGCATGCATGCATCCAAACACAGTATGAAGCTGGAAAGTCCTTACGAAAGAGCACTTAATGTCTTTCCCCTGGCATTTCTGTTAGTGGCACAATAAGTAGCAGGTATAGATGCATCGTGCAGAAAATAAATTCTGTCCGAGAGATTATATTGGTACACAAGAAAACTGAAGTTAGAAATTTCCTCTGTGTTCCTAGTTTAACAAGTAATCATGTAATAACTTACTTCCAGGAGTCCAAAACCTAACGAAGATGTGCGTTACAATGTTGTCCTTCTTTGGGAAAGTGCAAAGCTCAATGAATCAGGAATTATGTTTCAGTGAAATCAAAAGAAAATCAAACTTTACTAAGAAAATTACCAGTTCTTTTACATGAAAACTTTTCTGCTTTCACGGTGACGTTCAGTTTTCAAAACTGGCAATGCTGTTTCTGAAAAAGTCTGGTGCAAGAGGGCATAGTTTTATGGGTTGCATTGGTCACATTTATTGTTTAGCTATAAGCATGAGATCTTTAATGGTCTTGAGCAAGTTAAACTCTGTCCATACAGCTCTGTCCATAACCATACAATTATTGTCCCACCTGTGTTGAAAGATATTTATTGACGCTTGGTAATTTATATGAGGTCATCGACCTTTCAAACAGGTCTCTTGTTGAAAATTTTATTGCCATGTTACATTGCTTGACTAAAAATAATTAACTTTCTACAACATTATTTAATGACACTTCCAAACTACCAATAATGTGAAACAGAAATGTGAGACTTTGGAAAAGTCTACCTCCTGCTCCCTGAGATTTTTTTGAAAAAGAAAAACAATTTTTTAAAAAATCCATGAAGGTATAAAATGTCCTAGTTCTATTCCTCAGGGATTTGTATGGTCCAGTAATAGCAGTATTCACTCCATGTCCTAATCTTTAATATATTTGTCCTCACAACACCTTTGTGAGACAGTGAAAGGACTTTTTTTCTTTCAAAAGATGAATAGCTGAGAGATGGAATAAATGGGAATGGACATGACATGGACATGGACTGAGTCTTGATGTGCTGCAGGCAGGATTAGTACAGATAAGCAGGAAAATGTTCTAGAAACAGTTCATGCAGCAAAATGCCCAGGTATGTAACTAATTTTTCTCCCCATAAGCAACTCAAAGCAACTCTTGGTAATTACTCATTGTGAAGTGGCTTGCTGTCCCTCTCATGGTGATTATTTAAAAAATACGTCTACCTACCCCTGCAGCTGTCTATACCTGGGTCTATCCGGGCACATTTTTAGTCCTCTCACAATTTGGTGTCTGTGGCATCACAATGGGAAACTTCCCTCTGGCAAGCACTTGCCGGAGCTTTGCTAGAAGAACCAAATGCTGCTTATCTATAAATTATAAAGGAAGAAGGCATGGCCAACAATAAAACTACACTCAGGAATTTTAGCAAATGATAAAAGAATAAATATGGTACCTTACAGCTGAATGAGGGTGTGGAATAATGCTCTTTTCGAGATCTCCCAGATGGCTCAGCCTCATTAGCTGCCTTGAAACACGTGAGAAAAAGAGATATTTTCATGTTCTCCCATTCCTCATCTTTTTCTTTGATAAGCCTATACTTTAAATGAAAATAGCAATTTTAGCCTGTCTTTTATATTTACCTTCTCACTTGCAGAATTAATAGCCTGGTCTTAAGCAACAAAAATTCATACCTCCTCAACACCTTCAGTCTCCCCGTGCCCAGCAGAAGGTGGGAGACGGTTCAGCCCAGGGTAGACCCCCAGGTGAGGGCTTGGGAAAGAGGACCGACTGTTTCTCTTGTGTCTTTCCTTGCCCCAGGGCCCACACCAGCCATGTATGTTGGTTGCTCTGTATCCAGTTGGAGAGCTCAGCAGCCATTTAGAAAATCAATTCACAGGGTTTCTGGCTTGCGCAGCTCTCTGAAAGATAATGTGCACACAATTTCACAGCCAATTTCAACCCAAGCCACTAATGATGGTAATAAATGTCTTCCAATTGTATTAAGTCAGATGTGATTGGGTGTTTCGAAGAAACAAGATAAATGGGACAGATTAGATCTATGAAAATGAGAGATTTTATTCTGCTTTCACTTGTAGAAGCCTTATTTGAGTATCAGAATTGGTGTCTGAGTGCTACTGATTTACATATATTTGAATTTACCAATAAATTAAATATCTGTGCATGTATATAATAGACCTTGTTATTTTTAAAAGCAGAGTTTGCCTTGTTCTTGAAGGAAATGGGAATTCTTCATTCTGTTCACACACATCCCAGAGGCAGCAGCAAGCACTTGCTAGGTAGGTGTTCATCACTCTACCTGTGCCCATCACCTGGAGAGCACTTGCAAAATGAAAGTTGCTCTTTTTGGCTGAGTTTAAAGAGAAGGAAATCCAATGACAGACAGCACATGTTCACAGGCGATGGACAGCATTGCCCTCCTGTAAAGCATGCCCTGAATGAAGGAGAGGGCAGCATGTGTGTGTTAAGGTGGGTTATTAAAACTGACTTTTGGGTATTCTGGACACACTCTGTGCCTCCTTACCCTGCCTGCCTGTGCCAGGATCCCCTTCCCAGTGACTGGAATAAAGAAATTAAGGAATAAAGCACTACTGACATGAGAAATGGAAACAAGAACAAATGTGTGTTAACTTCAGGGCTGGCGTGATTTTGCCTGAATGTTACAGAGACAGAAGTCACTGAAGTAAAAGCATGAAGCATTTATAACGTGTTAATGGCAGTATTTCTTCACACGAGCCAAGTCAATCACAAGATTCTGTGATTCTGTCAGGTGATGGGATTACGTTTTGAAGGGGATGGCTAATTTGACAGACTTCAAAAATATTGATAGCTGTGACAATGGAGACAAGGACATAGTTTGTAATCCCACGCAGGTGTCAGGAAAGCCCTGCATAGTGCCTAACGCCTATGTACGTTGCAAGAGAGACACAGCTTAGACTCACAGAGCCATCCAGGCAGGAAAGGAGCCTGGAGGCTCCCTGGCCCAGCCTCCTGCCCAAAGCAGGGCCACTGAAGCATAGAGCTGTAGGTAAGAATGAAGATTTGACTGAACTTATTTTGACCTGGTTTGACCTTATTCCACTGAGGGTCCTAAAAGAATTAATATAAATGGCAACTGCAGCATGATAATAATTTATATTATTTATTAGAATCATTTAAATTATTCTAAATCAATTAAAGTTGGGAATCATGGAGCTTTATTAGGTTGAAAAATAAATGGAGCAGTAAGCCTAGCTGTTGCTTGAACAGGGATGCTGTAACAGCAGGGTTGCAGATAACATATGCTTCTCCACACCGGCATCCTGCTCATATCTGAGTTTCCACTGCCTCTGAAAAAAAACATGAAAGATCAAAACACCCAAGCAAATGCCCAGTTTGCAGCCGTCTGCATGACAGCTAGTCAGAGCAATTGCTTTCAGATGAACTGGCTGTCTCATTTAAAGGTAAGTCATAACATCATCAAGCTTCTTTAATGTGCAAGACTGTGAGTTATTTGAAAGGGTGCCACAGAAGAACATGAGGATCCTGTAATGGAGTCTGGACCATCCTCTGTCAAATTCATTTTAGCACCCCAAGGGAGAAGGAGTTGCCATCACTTACATTTTCCTTCAAAGACACAAGTTGAGGACTCCAGGTAGAGCTCGGCAAAATATCTGAATGCACCCAAACAAAACTTGTCCCAGGGAGTCTGGTAGCCAACCAATATCAAGTGCTGAATATCTGCCCAGCCAACTGTAAATTTTTATGAATTCAAATGTATTGAACTTAATGGAAGAAAAGCTAGAAATTGTACAACTATCTCTTGTTTTCCACCTTGTTTCATTCTGACCACTGATTTGATATAGCATATGCACAGATTTGTATCACTGAAGTTTAAGAGCACATTGATTCATTTGTGCCCAGGATACGAATCCTGCAAGGTCCTATGCTGAATGCAGACTAGGTAAAATTTTTGCAGTGCAAGAAAAAAAACAACTGTAAGGCTGATCGGTTAAAAGACTGAATGTTTTGTTCCTCTTCCTTCAGCACAGTCTGCTCTAGCCAAGAATGTTAACCCAAGTAACAAAAGGGATGGCTGAAGGGGAAGTGCAAGATGAGGCTTAACATCCTCCAGGCTTGAACCCAAAGTACTTTCTGCAGCCGAAGCTGTTATTGTTGCTAAAGAGCCTGTTGTTAGTTCAGGGACACAGGAGCAAGCCTGCCTATGTGGCTTGAAATTCATGGAGAGTAAATTACTGGAGTTACAGTGTGAAAAGAGTGCCTTGTCATCTGGGAAGCCCCAGAAGATGGTCTAATACTCATCTTTATGAAGGTCAATATTTTCCTAGATGTTAAGGATTCACTCCTTAACAGTGAGTGTCCTTTGGAAGCACTGAAAATGTCCAAAGTTCACCCAGTCAGGCCATTAGACAGCTGTGCTGTCCAGAGGAGTGGGAAGGAGCGGGGCGGCCAACCTCACCGGGGTGTGATGTCTGGGTCATCTGGGCCTCAGGAGACTGCAGAGCAGAGAAAGTGTCAGCTTGCACACCCCTCCATCCCCATGGGACAAGCGCATCCTTCCATTTCCCATGGGTAAACTCAGAGCCTTTGCTCAGGCCCAGTTACGGCTTCATCAGTGTCAGATGAAGTCCCAAGCCAGCGACTGGCCAAAGACCTGCCCTGTGTAGTTGCCCTGGCATCGGACCACGCAGGCGTTTGTCCTGGGGTGCACCCACGCTGGGCAGACAGGGACCCACTGATGCCCTGGCTGTGATGCTGATCACTCCTGGGGCTGCTCACAAATCTGCTGAAATGGGGAAAATGGTGACTCGTGCAAATCATAGCTGATTCCCCGGTCAATCACAGTGATTACCAGGCAACCTAATGCATGCACTTTTTTTTCTACTCCCCATCATGCACCAAAGAAGAGATTTAAGGCTCAGAGAACGTTTCCCACGAAGGCAGAGGGCAGTGGGTTAGTGGCTTCCTTCCTTGCCGGGCCGCAGGCTGCGGGGCTCCCTCGGCTGTGCCGTGGCAGGGGGTGATGAAGGAAGGAAGCGGATAACACACGGCCAGCCTGCACACACCGGGGGGGGCTGTGGAGGAAGAGTCAGTGGTTGCGAGCTGTGAATATCCGGGTTGGAGAATAAAAGCCAGGTGATACTGATCTCCAGATGTGGCCCGAGCTCCCTGACTGCTGCTGCCAGGTCTGTGAGAACTGCTCAGGAACCGAGACCCTCCTGCACCTCTCGGGCAGCGCCTGTCATCCTGCCGTCCTGCCATCCTGCCGTCCTGCTGTCCTGCTGTCCTACCGTCCTGCCATCCTGCCTCTGACCCAAGCCACAGGGACAGGCCATTCGGGCTTGGCAAGCCCAGCGCAGGCTTCAGCAGACACCCCTGGAGGCAGTGGGGTGGTGGCTGCATTTGATGTTGTGATGGGAAAAACCCAAGCAGGAGACATAGGGAGAGACTTCAAAATTTAGTTAATTAGCCAAAAAGATGCTCTCCCCCACCCCAAAACAAAACCCCAAGATATAGTTGTATCCTCACTGTCACTTTATCTATGGTTGTATACCTATCATCTCTCGTTGCCAGGCCAATGTGTCATTTATTGTCTTTGACACATAACCTTGCTTCTATGTTCAGTCTTAAATGAGCAGGAAAGAAACAGTCTCTGGTTTTGATGGGAAGCATCAATATTCCCAACGTTACAGTTTGTCTTATATTTTAAGTAATACAGGAAAAACACAGTGCTCACAAAAACTGCAGTGAAAATTACAACCTAAGTATTATTCCAGTATCTCATTACACTGAAATCTGAAGGAAATGAGATAACATCTAGGTCAGGTGAATTCATCAATAAAACTCTCATTCAGTCTTGCTGCATGTTTTTCCCTCAAAAATATACCGGACTAAATAAAGGATTAAAAGCAAAGAGGAAGGAGAAAAGAAAGTGGGTAAATGGCAGCAAATGAACAAAAAAGGGACAGATAGCAAAGTCTTGTGCTTAAACAGAGCCTTCCACCAGGCCACAGTTTGGTGTGAGAGAGACTGAGAATACTTTTTTTTTTTGTTATTCCTGTGGCTCGTGGTTCAAAGATGAAACACTGGAAACATCTGTGCTCTTCTCTGCCTTATTTAAATCACTTCAGGACAAATCCATCCCTATTGTAAGTGGGTGTAACTCTGTTCAAGCCCGTGGGTTGCACCTGCTTACACTAAGCCGAAATTTGGCTCAGTTTGGATCCAAATTAACTCAACATTTGGAAATAAAAATGAGAAGCTTGGCATATTCCAGCATTTCATCTGGAATCTCATAATGCCTGAGATTAGTTTATCTAATAGATTTACAGCTTGAAAAATATTTTATTCTGCTATCAGTCCAGTCCAAAAATCTCCCTCTCCCTTCATCCTTCCTCCCTCATCTCCCTAGGCAGGAGGAATAGTCCTGCCTTGGCCCACGTTGGCCTGCTGCAGCCGGTGGGGAGCACAGCTAATAACAGCACATCCTTTTTGATCTCCAAAGTGCTCCACAGGAGACAGATAGATTGTTCCTGTTGGTAAGGCTGGCCCTGCTGCACTCATCTGCCAGCTTCTGCTCAGACCATAAGGATGTGAGCATCTGAGGATGAGGGACGCTTCCTGAACCGGTACTGCCAAGGACCGGGACAGCAACGTCTGGCATCACCAGGAAGGAGGAAGTCTGGTTTCCTCCCTTAATTACTAAAGAACTGGTACAGAGGCTTGCGTGGGGAGGAGGGTAATTACCTTTTTTCTTTTTTTATTATTTTTGCAACTTTGTATATCTATCATGTTTCTTTAGGAGGCATAAGGGACAAATAGTTAAGCCTGGAAAGTGGTAAGCATTTAAAAGGGTATTTCTCAAAGAAATGAAAGCACAAGGAAACGTCGAAGATCCTCCACACCAAACCCACCCACCTAGAAAAAGCCTGAGTAAATAGATAGCCTGTGCAACGTGTTGGGAAAGTCAACAAACTCGGGCTCTCTCACACGAAGGGGGAAGTGAATTCCTGAATCAAGGATTCTCTCCTGAGGAGACCCTGCCCACAACCCTGGGAAGTACAGAGTTACAGCCTGTTAATGTGATTTCTTACTTAGCCCTCCAGAAAGAGCAATCCAAGAAAGCACCCTGGAGCCTAAGAGAATCTGGCTCAACAGAGCAGAGTCACTTGTGTTACATTTGGAATTGAGCTGCAAGAGAGATTAGTCTTTGCATTACATATTTATTAAGTTTGAACACTGTTATATGTGCATAGCTATGCATATGATACCCCAGCCTTTCAGGGACAACCAGATGAGCCCACTGTCACAATCCAGGAAGGGCTGTAAAACCACCAGTAACGTTTGCAAAATTGGTACGTGGTAGGAAACGCCGCTCGGAGAAGAGGAAAAACACATATGGTTGGGAAGGTAGTGGTCTCTTGGATTAAGTACTTGCAGAAGCACAGAGTGGCTGAGGTTGGAAGAGACCTCTAGAGGTCACCTGGTCCAAGCTCCCTGCTCAATCAGGGACACCTGTAGAGCAGGCTGCCCAGGACCATGCCCAGACAGCCTTTGATACCTCCTACCTCCGAAGTGGGAGACTCCATCACTTCTCTGGGCAACCTGTACCAGTGCTCAGTCAATACTGCCCTAGCAGAACATCACAGCCCAGCATCTCTCTGTCTTTCAATCATAGGATTGTGATTTCAGACCCATTTCAGCCTGACAAGGGAAATGAGCTGTTGCCCTACCTGTGTGGGATAGCAGATGGGTCATCTGAAGGGTCAGCAAGGTGCTGATGCCACCACAGGGCACATTGTCCCATTGCTTCCCTTTTCAGCTTCATATTCACATGAATATGCAGGTTATATGCATCCAGAACACAGCACAAACCGCACAAATGAAAAATTATTAGTCCAAATTTTCTCCAAGTGGAAAGAAAGAAGCAACTCGAATGGAACTTTATCTGGCTTTCATTAATAGACATGCTCCAGTCACCTCAGGCATCAGAGCAATGATGACTGAGAATCAGCATTCCCACTACATCTTCACAGAATCACAGAATCTTCATGGTTGGAAGGGACCTTTGAGATCATCGAGTCCAACCACAAAAAAAAAAAACCAAAACAAAAAAACCCAAGCAAACAAAAAAAACCCCACACCACAAACAGACACAAACCAAGAATCTCGGGCACTAGACCATGCCCTGAAGTGCCATGTCTACATGTTTCTTAAATACCTCCAGGGATGGCGACTCCACCATCTCCCTGGGCAGGCTGTTCCAGTGCCTGACCACTCCCTCAGTAAAGTAATTCTTTCTAATATCTAATCTAAACCTCCCCTGCCACAACTTTAGACCATTTCCTCTGGTCCTGTCATATTCACTTGGGAGAAGAAGCCAACACCCACCTCTCTACAACCTCCTTTCAGGTAGTTGTAGTGGGCAATGAGGTCCCCCCTCAGCCTCCTCTTCTCCAAACTAAACATGCCCAGTTCCCTCAGCCTCTCCTCATATGACTTGTTCTCTAGACCCCTCACCCCTCTTCATCTCATACAGAAGGGAAAACAAATGCATGCTAACAGCAACACTCCTCATCTACCCTAAATCTCCAGCCAAGTGCAAGTTGGTCAAATGATCCTACCTTGTCTTAGCTTGCATGCTGCTTTTGTCACGATATGCTTTTACAAAGACTGTTTTATTAAGCCTTTTTTATTGAGCTGAAGACAGAAGCTTGTTGATAGTATTGTCCGTGTCAGGATAAGACTGAACCCATTATTTGTAAAATGGTGAGGCTTGGATTTTCTGATGGAAACTGTCAGCAGTTGCCATGAAATCTGTTTGAAAGAAATAGCTATTTGCCTATAACAATTTCATCAGCAATGAAGAACCTACTTTCAAACCACAGAGAGCAATTAGCTCGGCTTCCAGTTCCTTCATGAGTTTTCCAATTTAAAGGACACTGGATTATTTTCTAGCAGCATGCAAACAACACAGCTTGAAATCAGCAATGAGCTAAAGAAGAGCACAAGGAAACAGAGGGCTGCACCACCCAGACAAGGGCAGCAAGAACCAGGAAGCCCTTTATGAAAGCAGACATAAATTCCTGGCTGGTGAAAATCAGTGGGAATTTTGGCATTCGCTTCAAACTGCTACAATCTGATCCATAAGAGTTTGAATCTAAACACAAAAAACACAGCACTGACACTTTGCACACTGAGGATAACAAGATAAATTAGTTTGTCAGCAGAAATGAGATATTACATCTTTTTTGGCTCTGTTTGGGATCTTTTCAAGGTGAGAACTTTTATAAGTATACTTACTCATATTTTACTTTATGCAGGAAGCAAGCTAGTTTTTCATTTCTCCTTAAAATGTTCAAAAGTGATCTTTACACTCAGTAAATCTGCATTAAGAAGGGATGAAAAGTCAAGTTCATTGTGGTGTGCTTTGGATGGAAGATTAGCAAGAATCAGCAAAAAAATTTTGAAGAACATCATCAGATTGTTAATTCTATGATAATTTGTAACTGGGAGCTAACTTCCGCCATCAAGAAGTACCTCTTATTATCAATGGTTGTGGTATCTCTGATTTTTCTCCTTATCACATGGTGGCAAGATCCAGCCAGCATAATTTGTAACAGTGACAACTTCTGTCACTCTTCTTTACTGATATGTAAAATCTACCAAAGAATTGATTCATCTTGGCTTCTGATGAGACTTGCGTCAGTCACATCACACTTGAGTTTAGTTTTTTTCTTAATATTTCACCAAGATGTGAAATAGAGCCACCAACTTTTCTCCTGTCATTGGAGTCCAGGTTCCATTGAAACCACATATTTCCAAGTCTGGAATTCACCCAGAAAGCAGGAGTACTTTTGTCTTTCTTGCAGATGTCTGTGAGACAATCTAGGCAGTTGTTTGTGATTCCACACGCTTGTAAAAATGAGCAATTCTCATAGTTGCCTGTGGTAGTTACTTGCTTTGTTTTGACTTGCTCTATTACTTATTTTCTTTTGTCTTCCAGTCAGAGAAAAATAAAATTGCTGATAAACAATACTATTGTGTGATATAAAGTATTTGAAATTGTGAATGAAACAAGCTGCCAGGGAGGGGGAAATAACAGAGGGTAATTTTATCGTATCTCTTTGACCTGAAGCAATAATAAATGTGAGGTCTGTGTGATCATGGGTGATGTTTTTATATACGTATCGTATTTTAGATTGGTTTGGGAGAGAAACACATAAAATTGATTGACTGGTGATGTGGCAGTAATTATGCAAATAGAGCAACTTAACCATAAAACACTTTAAAGGGGAGAAGGTAGCTCAGTAACAAGTAAACATAAAAAATGTGGTCATTGTATCTGTCCTAATGCCCTGACATCTTTCCTGCCAAAGCATGAAAGGAATGGCTGTTGTGTAACAAAATTAAAACTTTATAAAATGTCAGATGAAGGTCATAAATAACTTGTCCTTATAAAAAGCATGCCTTTAAGTGTCAACTGTGTCTTTCTTACAATTTTGTTCAGTCTTGGGCAAAGTTCAGTTTTATGAGACCAACCTTGTGCAGCAAACACACCTTTGCTCTGCTGCTTTACTGCAGCGTTAATGGTTCGTTTGCCTTTGGGGGTAGGGGAAGGTAAGTGCTGCTGTTCCAGCCTTTGCCTTATGCTGCTCAAATGACAACTGAGGTAATATTAGTTCATTGAATCATTCCATGAATTATTCTCAGTTGCTGTGACAGCAAGTAACAGCAGAGTGTCCCCCCACTAACAGCTCCACAGTCCCTGTATTGTTGCAGCTGCATGAATCATAAGTAATGCAAAGTGGTGGATGCTTGAGAAGGGGAAAAAAAAGGAATTATGCACATTTTCATCCTCATTCCAAATCAAGCCTGAATAAGAGTACTGTCTGTTCATTTTTTTCTTTCTTGCTTACTCGTGTCCAAGGCGTTTTGACCCTACCCTAGGCCGTATGTGTCTTCATATGTCATTAGGACCCTAAACAAACTCAACCCTGCTCTGTAATGCATGCACCAAACCCCCACAGCTCTTCCAGCCTTCCTCAGCATCAGCCATGTGCTAGTGGCATTCCCACTGGGGAGAAAGGTTTAGCCAGCAACTATCTCTCCAGCAAGTCCCTGGCTGATCCATAGTGATACCTGCAGTCAAACGGTTACAGAATTTCCTTATGCTGACTATATTTGTATTTTCCCTAGTCCTTCAGGTCTGGCAGCTGGTGAGGCAGGTGCCTGAGGCATCTCTACCCTTTATCCAAGAGCTCTAAGAGCCTGGAATATCTTTCAGAGGAGGCCAGAGGGGCAGGGGTGGAAGAATACTGGTCTGAGCACAGATTTGGCTTTAGTTTGGCCAAGATTTGGGATGTGGGTGAAAAACTGTTCAATACCTGGGAAATCAGAAATGTTTGTCTGGAAGAAGCCATGGCATTAATTTTAGCAAAGCAGGAATTGTCCTAAAGGACAGACCAGTGAGAGTTAAGCCAAGAAGGAGATCTACAAGCATGAAACACAACAGAGAGGATAGAGAACATCTCCCCACACACACACTTCTACCTAACCAGAGCTATCACGATTTCCTGGAGAGACCCTCTTTTTCCAGCTTACACTTTATCTAGGCAGAGTTTGAACTTCTCCCATACTAGGTATGGCATGCCCTTGGTAACTGCTCTCCTTGACAGCAAGTCCAGTGCCTTCAGGCAAGCTCAGTGTGTGGAACAGTCATTGTGCATGTACTCTTGGCCTGATGCTTCTGGATGTCCGTGAGAGACCTGTCATGCACAAACATGCCAGTTCTGCAGCACAGGCTTCCTTCTGGAGAAAAACCACTTCTTTCCTTTTTCTATCAATCAACTAACTCTCCCAAGCTGAAGATGGCCTTTGTGTATACACCTCTGGAAGATGAGCTAACACTGCATAAAAGCAACCATACTACTCTCAGATACCAACAGGCAGTGTCAACATGATGTGGACAGCATGCTGTCAGGACACCTAGGTTTTGATATATTAGAGACAGTAGTTTATCAGAAATGGCTTGACAGGGATCCACTGTCAACAGTATCTTCAAAAGATGACCTAGGGGCCATCATATGACTCTACTAGGAACTTGGTTTATGACAAGCCAAAGGAGGCGGTTCTTCTTGAAGCAGGCGCTAGATCTGTGCAACTTCTTGTCAAAGGACCCTGTGGGTGCACAAGGTTTGCATGCGCTCAGGGGGGAACAGGACAAGCCTTGGACAAGAAATCCATTGCAAGTTACTATGTAAATAAACTGCAGTGGCTAGGACAGTCCAAAAGGTTCTGACCTGAAAATGGTCAGAGAGTGGGAGGGAGTTAAAGGAAAATATTACACATACTTGCCCTGTTCTCATGTTCTCACGCTCCTCAAGCATGTAGCCAGTTTTTTGTAGCCAGTTTTAGAGGCAGAGTAATGGGCTAGAAGGATCCTTGGTCTGAACCAGTACCTTTCCGCAAATGCGTTCCCTACAGACAATTAGACTGATGAATGTTTTTTTGCCATCCAGGTAGGGCATAATAAAAAAAAAAAATTAACAAGAAAAAAAAAGGTATTAAATCTTGAACTTTTTACTCCCTTGAGCAGAAAGTCACTCCCACCTCCATTATTTCACAACAACTAGTTATGAAGACTAGCTGAAACTGAGACTGAAAAGGTGAAGGTGAGGAATCTCAGCTGCTCTCTCAGCAGTGTTATAAGGCAAGACCAGAATCATGCTAGGAATGGTTGTGATCATACAGTCCAATAGTCATGTGTAGAAACATCAGCAAACACCATGTTACAGTATGTGAAGTTCTACCTGCTCTGGGAAACCGAGAGCTCCTACCCTGTACAGCTTTCATGGTAACTATGCACATTTTAGATATTTTTTTACTTACTTGGTTGTTGTGCAGGTTTCTGGAGCCTTTATCAATCATGAAGTCTCACAGACAGATAGACAGCCACAATGTTAACAACTTACATGGCTACAGTAAGAACAGTAGCTTAGTGTTACTAGGTGAGATGAGCATGACTTGGTAAGGCCATGCTTTTTAGCTCTACTGTTGTCATCTGCATTCAGTCCAGTGTCCAGCTGGCCCAACACAGAATTAGCTAGAGATAGGAGAGATGTATTTATTCTCTAACACCAACAGCCAATATACCCAGGAGATAGTCCTTCAACACAGGACTCATCAGACATGAGAGAAAATGCAACATTTCAGCCTGTGTCCTGCCGCTAGTCCAAACACAGAAGCATAATTCCTGCTGGGATCATTTAGCACTTAAAGGTAACCAGTAGGCAAGTGAGAAAAAAAATATCCATCTCTGATTTAAAAGCAATGCTTGAACCTGGTACAGCAGAAACAATAGGCTGTTTCCCAAGTGGAGATCAAGTATGTTTATTTTAGTGAAATATATGGGTTTGTGACAATCAAAAGCAGATGTTCATTAACAGGCAGAGATGTAGGTAGGTTTCCAAGGCATAAAGCATGAGGAGGGCAAAGAGGCAAATCATTCAATCTCCTGCCTTGCACCTGAATCCGCCCGGCCCCTTAAATCAGTTTTCAGCAATGCTTTTTAATTTTAATGCTTTTAAGTAACAGCGATGGAGATGCTGTTCCTGCTAGCCTTGCAGAAGAAGATAATTTTGATTCCTATTTCAGGATATTTCCCCTTTGTTTGCCTTTAACTTGACGTGGGATCTGGAACAAGATTTGAAATCTAATGTCTGAAGATGTGCCGAGTTGAGAGAATTTTATAAACCCAGTGCAGCCTTCAGCCTGGATCTGAGTTCCTTCAGAGTCTGCATGTGCTCAGATCCCATGTTTGGTACAGAGGGATCCCTGTGGATGTGTTACTCCTTATATAGCTCTTACATGTCTCCTAACAGTTTGAAACTCCCTTGCTGGAGGTGAGTGATGTTGCACCAGACCAGGGCAACCTTATTTCAAGCAGGAACTGTCAGCAGAATCAGCACAAGGTCAGCCACTCTGATTGTTCCTCTCAGGAAACTACTCCTCCTACAGACACCCTTACACTAAACAAACCCCCTTAAATACGTGTGCTGCAGCATTCCTCCATTCGCTGGCGTCATGAAGACTGGCAAAAAATGCCATGGCAGCAAATGTTAGCAGACTGCCAGACCAAATCAAGCCCCATTTTCCCTTGTACAAGGACAACTCCAAGATAACTTAGCAGTTGGCTGAGTTTCTCTTTTCAAACAGTGTGGCGGAGTATCAGCAAAAGAAAGTCTCAGGAGTGTTTCTGCCAGAGACATTGAGCGATGGGACCTGTAACTGGATTCAACAGACCAGCAAGACAATTATCTTTATCAGCCTACCCTGACTATGCCTATAAGATCATGGTTTTTAATTTTTGTCTACAAGTGCATGTGAACCACAGTTCCAAACCAAGCCGAGGCGTACCCATTGCAGGTCAGTCATTTGAGTGCTTTAAAAATGAAAAACAGACAAAAAGAACAGGGTGGATTTTGACTCATTAAAATTCCCCAAATGGCACTCTGCAATCACTTTCCTTCATCAAAATAGCCTGAAAAACCCAACCACCAGCATGGTTCACCCTCCCAGAACATGTGTGCTCCCAGACCAAGATGGTTTGTTGCCCGCTAGACTATGTGGCCTACGAGTTATCCTCAGTGGAAATGCTTGTGACCCCACCTTGCAAAAGGGCTCTGAAGGGGAGGGGACCCAGCTCCTCAGCTGCTGCATTTCAGCGATATTGCTCACAGTAGCAGAATCCTAGTCCTAACTCCTGCAAAAACCTTCCAGCTATGCAATTATACAGCATATAGGTAGCAATATTGGCTATCTGAAGCGATAATGACTAATTAGAGGTCCAAGGCTGAGTCCTGATTCTCATCAGCAGAGGCTCGCGGGTACCTGCTACTAGGAGAGGGAGGTGGAAAAAAAGAGCTTGAGGACAGCCTGGAGAAGGACTCCAGGGACTCTGGTGGGCCAATGAACTCCTTGATGTCCCCCTACACATGGTGCAGAGAAGCATTTTGGCAAGGTCAGGGAGCAGCGGGCATGTAGGTTGTTTGTCCACACCTGGCACAGACCTTGAGGCCATATGAGTCCTGCGTAAGTCTATCATCCACATCCACGAGGGATGCCGGAGCTGGAGTCTGAGCCACAGAGAGGTCTCTGCATCCCCGGCTCTGCTCTGCTTCCATTGCCCAGTCCCTGCGCTGCAGACTGTGGGATGGGGATAACAAAGTTAAAACAGGTATTTGACACCACAAACCTTATTTCACCGTGTTATGAAAAGTCACACAGGGCAGTCTTTATTCCCCGGCTCAGCATTCAGAGCAAACACACTGCTGTAATCTTTAGCAAATACATTTTTGCTTGCACAATAAATCTGTTCAGAAATCACACATTTCCATTCAAACTAGTCACTAAAGAGTCACGTGCTGGGGCCTATCTCTGCTTTGTGCTGACACTGCATAGGCAGAGAATCACGTGCCTTCATGAAAAAATATCCTTAGTCTTAAGGCAGGACTTGGCTCAGGGTCACATAAGACTCGTCCACTTTTCATGTCGTGTTTCCTCTTCTTTCTTCACCAACCAATCTTGAAATATGTCACTTCCGTGCAAGCAGACCAACACACACCACGAATACACACCTAGGCTGTATTTATGCCAGGAAATAAAATGGGCCAGAGAACAGTCAAAGGAGGAGTATTGGAAAGCACAGCCTATGTCCTGCCAGCTAAACTCTCTTACCCTCCAAAGAAGGGGGGCAGCAATCGAAACCCAGAGCAGTCCCTGGCCCACCTGCTATTCCCTAACCATGGACAGCAGTTAAGAAAGTGCTAGGTGATCCCAACCAAAACCATGCCAAAAAGTCACCAGTATGAGCTATCACGCACCATTGGCCATGTCCTGGTGCTGGTGAGATACTGGTCCAGCAGTACTCTGAGATACTGAGTCCACCAGCTGGGACATTGCCAGGGACCTGGAAGAAACTTATTAAATGTATTACCTATAGAGAAGAATCTCTCCTGTGAGATTTTGGGAAAACTATAAAGGCTTTCTCATCCCTGTGCTTCCATAAAATGGGGATAATAAGTCCCAACATATACCTCAACAGTGGAGGGAGGACAGAGCATTTTCCAGCTTGGATAGTAATGGGAAAGCATGTGAGTACCCCAGCGGTGCAGTGGGGTTTATTCAATCATGTTTGATAATTTTCATTTGAACAGAGAGTAAGTACTGATTTAAGTGGGTCTAATTCATAATCATGAATCAATAAGAATTTTGGCCATTGCATTAAATTACAAATTAAGCCAGTCATCTGCATTAGAAACAGGCATATTTGAGATAAACAGGAGTAAGTACCTTAAAAATGTACAGTTAAAAACATTTTGCCAAATTCTGAAGTGTTTTGCATTTTATTTCCTATTGGTATGTATCTTTTTATTCTTTCATTTGTGTGAGTGAAAGATGATTATTCATTCTATTTTTATGACCTACTTATTGCTGTTATCTGGAAAGATACCACTACCTGAACTTCAGTAAAGATAGGCTACCACTTCCTTATATTGAGGAACCTAATAAATGGGGTGGGAAAAAATCAGGAAGTGTCTTTATTCAGCGCTGTGGATTTAAAGATTTTTCCAATTCCTCAATTGTCCAGAAATATATGGGAGACAGCCCTGTAGCTGGGAAGAAACAAAACAAAATGCACAGGATGAAACAGAGGGAGAGGGGGAGAAAAAGAGAGAAGGAGAGGAAGAAGGAAGGAGGGAAAGCAAGCAAGAAGAAGGACCCACCCAGGGTTATGCTGCCTTGCTCACTTATGCACCCACATGCCATTATGGCATTTACAAGCCTGCAGCCCTGCTAGATGCAAAGCACCCTGATTTTCAGACTTCAATGCTGAAGGTCCTCCAAATTTTGCAGCCTCTATGCAGAGCTACATAGAGATAGTATGCTTGAAATGCATAGTTTAGCTACAGTTCTTCTGACTTACCTGGCCTTCCTCTTGTACATACAGTAGGTCTCTATTTAAAATCTGAAAGGTATATACCATTGATGTTGCCCAGCCAGGGGCTGTATTTCCACCTTCAGGGAAGCTGTAAGCATGGTGGAAAGCTGTTATTTTTTGAAGAATTCACCACCCTCGGCAGGGCTTTACCTCTGGGTAACGTATGTTACATAGGTGTAGGCTCTCCTTGGAAACTCATGCACAAGACCATTCTGTAAAAAAGCTTCTGTGCAGCAGCAAGGCTTTTGCAAAGCCTTGAAAGTCTTTTCAAACACATATACTTCATAGTCATGGGAAGCCATAAATGCAAGAGTACATCTTCCATGGCCGTGGGTTCACAAAACTGCTGGGAGATGGAGAACACTCAATACCAGGTGAGGGTCAGCTGCAAAATATCTGTTTTTCCACGTGGAAGAGTTAACTGGAAAGACGGTTAAAGAACAATATTCCATGACGTCAGTGGTGTTTATGACATGCCCTTTAATTACCCTTACCAGTAAATCAGCGTGTGCACTTTAGTACCGCAGAGTAGGGCATACTTCAAAGAAAATAATAGCTCTGTTGATTAGCTAATGAATGTGCTATCAGAGAACTCAAGGAGCCTTTTTACTATTACTCACTTTAAATAATAATGCTTATTAAATGCATACTGCATGCCTCAGGTCCACTGTTCAACTTTTGAAACAAGGAAACTCTCACATTCATTCTTTCAATTATCTGTTCTGTATTTATTAATAGAAGGATGCCGTCCTGTCCCCTGGCTACATATTTAATTCATAGAAGCACAACAGTACACACAGAACAAAGGGGTGAATCTAATCATATCTGCGGTTGGAAAATAAAACCCCCTTCGCCGCAGGGCCGGGGAAGCCCTCTCTGCACTCCCTCTGTCCAAGCCTGCTGGCTGAGACACAGCCTTGGCGTTCCCGTATCGGGTGCCATCCTGCAGCTGAGGGTGACACCCCAGAAACACAGTGACGGTGGCTTCCTCTTTCCCCTATTCACCTGCTGGTGAGGCTGAAGACAGCATGGCTAATGAGGTCAGGTGATTAAGAGAGCTCAGATCATCACTGCTGTCTCTCACCAATGCTTTTACTGTGTCTGCTTCCATAGCAAAGTCCCCTCCCTGCTCAGAGTGATTTTACCTAAAAGATCCATTTAACGTGGGATCTTTTTTTCTCTACACATCTCTCAACTCATATAGACTTTATGGGCCGGGTTCTGCCCTTCTGCAGGACTCTCTCCTGGAGGTACCTGTCTCCAGGACAGCATGCAGCCACAGTGTCTGAGAGTACCTAAAAGTATTGCTTGATGCAAGCAAGGCAAGTGCAGACCATGCCAAAATTAATGCAAAATTACAGCAAAAAGAAGTTGGGAAAATTGTAAGTTTCCCTTAGCTCCACTAAGAACTTTACTATCAGAAAATATACAGTGCAAGATATAACCAATTCTAGAACATTTTCTCAACCAAAGAGGTTCTGCAAAATGTTTGTATTCCTATCAAAGGAGCCTGTTGTGATTAAATTTATTACTTTTTTTTGAAAACCAGATACTTGAAACTCATGAAATAAGAACAACAAATGGAGGCTCTTCAAAAACCTTTGCTGAAAAGACTTGATCTTCTGATCACACTACAGCTTCTGGTTCATTCTGCTTTTCTCCTGTGCTGCAGATGTCCTTAATCTTAAGCCTTCTCCCTAAAAAGCTATATTCCCACTGTCTTCTGTTGCAATGCCTTTTATTAGCAGAGCTCCATCTGACAGCTATTACCTTGCTTCTCTCCCATCCATGTTGAGTAGGTAGCACACACTCAATTTTTTAACCACAGGGAATATTTGTTCTCCTTTAAACAGGCCATTTTTGCTCAAGACAGAGTTTCTGGGCCCGAAGTGCAAGTTCTCTCAGCAGCATCTCAGGTGGGCACTGCTCTCCCACACTACCGCTTAGGTGGTGGACATGGGAGCTGACGCCTGATGCCCCAAAGATGCATGGGGTTGACGTGACCTCCCCCAGGTACAGGTGGTAGCCTAGGCTTTTGACAATAGCTCTGGCACCTGGCAAGCCCCTGAACCACAGACTGCCCTGCTTAAACTGTCTGGGAATGCTAGCTGAAGCCTATCCTGAGTTCCTCTGCCTTTTAGGAGGCTCCTCCCCAGTGGCTGAGGCTTGATCTAGGTGGCTGCCTTAGGTAGTCTCATTAATTACAAAGGTGTCAAACACATACTCCTTGCCTTTGTAGCTAACACAGCTTTTACATCGAACCAGACAGCTTGCTGCTTCCCATGTGTTTGCCTGCTTTAGCCAGCCATAATTTAGGGCTGGGCTCATCTCTTTAAAAGGTCCTTATAAATCAGAGTTCACCTCTGCCACTGAGATGGGAGGAGTTTCAGTCCTTTCAGCAAGAGCAGGCCTGGGGCTGGAAGAGATATGAAAGATCTCAGTGTAAATCTGCAGGGACGGAGAGGGCAGGTTAAGATTTCTCAGAACTGTGTATGGCTGAAACCTCAGAGTCGGCTTTTCACTCCCATGGGTTTCCCCATCCACGGAGCACATTCAGTCATGATTGAAGCACCCTGATCACCTTTTAGGTTGCCTTGAACAGGGAAAGCAGAGTGTACACCAATATCACAGTGCCTTGGTTCATAAAGAGGTGTGAAATATGAGTTACTTTCAGCTTTTTCCTGAGTTTTTGATATGTGTCTCATTTCAGAAGTGCTAATCCTTTGCTTTAGATAAGAAAGGGTTTTGCAGTGTGACAGGTTTGACCCTGTCACACAATCCTGAAGCAAGTGGTCCAGCTCACACCTCTAACTACTTGCACAAGGGAAAACTGCATGCAATATTAAAGGCAGCGGGATCAGAACTGGTTTACACTGGAGAAGGGGTACAGCCCACGGCTGTCAGTGCCTATCCATGTCTTCCCTGATGAACTCGGTCACAGAGAAACGGTAAGATATTGGTGCCTTGTTTACAAAGCCTGAGCCTGCTGGGATCTGTGCTTGAAGTTTCTTACTTTTGCTGAAAACTGATCACGGAGACTTAGAAAGACAAGCTGTTTTTCCTGAATTTCCTGCTTATACAAAGCTTTCATTTAGTCCCAGGAATTTTATCACTACTCTGAGCAAAGCACAAGACTGGGTAATAAATTGAGACCTCTAACTTTAAAGACACCACTGGCCTCCTTCTGCCTAGCACACAGTTAATCTTACCAATACTTTGGGAGAAGTTGCCTTTTTTAATTTTCTGCAAGTCACTAAATTGCACAGAGTGTAATTTCTTCGTGTCTATTCTGAGTGTGGCCACAGTGCTTTTAAAAAACTTGAAGGAATCACTTGGTTATTGCAATGAAGAATCCACATTTTGCCAGTCAAACTTTGAAGCAACTTTTTTTTTTCCCCATTAGATAAAATAGTAGTGGTATTTTCCAGTCTCCAGGTTCTCATCTTGATCTGAAAAAAAGAAGTCAAGTCAAAGTTGCTGAAAACTACAGGTCATCATCATGTTATAAGGAAGGGAGTATTGCTGTCTTTGGGAGCTTGTTCCAAGATTAAATGTTCCTAATATTTTAAAATAAAAATAAATTAAATTAACCTTGTGACATACTTAATTTATTCTGTAAAGAACAGAGTGTGTGGCTCATTTCTTGTCCAAGCCATGGAAACCCCAAGAGGTGCTCCGGCCCCAACATGCGCAGTGCCAGGGCAGGTACGTCTGCCCAGAGCTCACAGGTGATGCTCCTCACTTCTGTCATCGATCCAGAGATGGTCCATCATCCCAGTGCTTCTTTTTTTAATAAACTTTGATTCAGGCAAAACAGAACCATTATAGGCGAAGGTGAGTTACAGTAGAGGACGGATAGAAGAGTAAAAGATCTAATTTTAAGAAAATGAAGGCACACACACATAGAAGATGGAGGTCCCCGGCCTGCCAGGGGTCCCTGCAGGCTCGGTGAAGGCCTGTTTCAACTTCTTGATCCTTGGGCACCTTGAGTGACAGTGAGCAGAAGCTGCCCACAAGCAGGTCCTCATGATGCTGCTGGGGCCCCATCGCTGAAGTTGAGGCACAGCAGATCTCCCCTCTGCCAGGCCTCCTTCCCTCTCCCTTCCCCGGACCCCTGGCCAAATCCACACACCCTCTCCTGACAGCACCACCGCTCCTGCCCCTGGTGCAGGAGGCAGGGGAGGCACATCAGCCCTTCAGAGTGTGAACGCTCACCAGGATCTGCCCTTGGGGTCCTCTGTACCCCAAAGGGATCAGAGAACTGACCAGCCAAATAGACAAGGCATGTCCTCTCCCTCTGCCTCTGCCTCTCGTGCCACAAGGCCAGCAACACAGTCTTTAGAAAATATGCCTTAGATATCTTCCCATCTTCTACGAGGTAATTGTAGAACTGAAAACACTTGATCCCAGGTAGGCTTTCTGTGTCAAATCCAACTGATATCC
This sequence comes from Limosa lapponica baueri, assembly GCA_002844005.1. Classification (NCBI taxonomy): domain Eukaryota; kingdom Metazoa; phylum Chordata; class Aves; order Charadriiformes; family Scolopacidae; genus Limosa; species Limosa lapponica. The sequence goes on from KZ506064.1 coordinate 252,414, forward strand.
TCCCAAAGTATTCAAGACAAGGAGTAACTCTTTAAAAAGTGAAACGTTGAAACTCTGTGGAGTATAATGGGATGGGACACTTCACTATGGTTACAGAATCAGAATGGTAAGGGTTGGAAGGGACCTTTGGAGATCATCTAGTCCAACCCCGCTGCCAAAACAGGTAAATGGGTTACATTTCAGTTTTCTCCCCTTTTCTCAAAAACAACAGTAGAACTTCCTCCTTTAAGCAAGACACAAAAAGCAGCATTTTTTTTTCAAATGTCATTTATTCCCATGAGCAAAACAAGTAGGATTTGGATCACAGTTTGGGTTCAGAGTGCTACAGAAACCTACCATTGCCCTCCCTGTTTTAAAATCACCACCTTTGCAAGATGCTCCACATGCCTCTCTTCATTCTTCAGGCTGTGGTCTTCACAGCATCAAAAGGTCACAGACCAAAGGCCTGCAGACCGCGGTCTTCAGAGAAGGTTTCCTTCCTGCTTCTCCAAGAAGCTGCTTAGCAGCCCCGGCCTGTGTGCCATGCCGTAAGAGGTGACAGATTTTCAAGTTTTTTTTGTTCAACTTTGAAACACAGCCTTTTCTTCTGTGGAACTCAGGATGTATTTAACAGGAAACAATAAAGATGCCGGACAGTTTTGGAGAGGAAGTAGGACATTTTAGGTAGGCAAAAAATAATTACTTATGCTGAAACTGGGTCAAGACACCACAGTGTTTACCACGGCTCTCAGGAAGAGTGCCATGGGGTTTTTAATAACGACAAAAATTCAAGACCTCAGCATTGGGTCTCATCCCAAAAAGTAATACGGTTTCAGGCCAAATGGAAACTAATCCGGCCTATAAATCACGATGCAGCAGATGTAACCCGCTCAGTCCTGAGCTCAGTCACTTTTGGTCGGCTAAAGCTGGTCTCCCAGACAGCTTTGTTGCAAAGGCATCAAGAGATTGAGCACTCCTCTTCTTCCCTTGCTGTCGCTCCCATCGCTAGTTATGTTCATTGTTTTGGCTGAGGCTAATTTCTCATTGAAATTAATCGAGCTTCACCTTCTGGCCAGTGGATCTTGTTATGTCTTTCTCTGTAAGATTAAAGGCCCATTAACACATTTCCTCCCTGTGCAGGGACTCACTATGCCAGTCACTTTTTACTCTTCCTTTGGATACTCTGAGCTGACTGTGGTCTTTAAATTTGTCAAGGCCAGATGTTTTCCCTAGTCCTTAAATCATTTCTGTGGTTCTTTTCCCTACCCTCTCCAATTTTTCAACATCCTTTTCAAACGTGGATGCCAGGTCTGGATGCAGCATCCTAAAGTAAAATTACCTCTTCACTCCTACTCAATATTTTCCTGATTGTTTGTTCAAGAAGTACATAGCACTTTTGGTTACTACATCTCTCTGATAACTCTTCTTTGACTGCATGTCCACCTGGGCACCTAAATCCTACCCTCCTCTCCTATATTTTATACCAACTTTCATGAGAGGGCTTTAAGTGATTCCAAAACACATTGCAAACACGTAACAAAGACCTCAAGCCTTTTGCAACATGTGGAGCAGAGGCCACTTGAAACTGCTCCTCAAGCCCTCAGTTTCCTTCTCCCCAGCCCACTGCAATAACCCTTGCCCTATATTTTAATACTGAATTTAGTGTGTTTGACACAACCCTGGAATGTCCAGTGTATACAGATTTAAGAACTGGAGGATCTGTGAGGAATGAAGTTCAGGACAGCTGGATAAGGAAGATCCAGAGCTGTGAGCACACAGGAACAGTTGAAGTCCATTTTGGGTTTCTGTAGCCTGCACTCAGCTAAGGCTCATGGTAACAGGGACAGGGTATAACTCCTAACTCCCTTCTTCTCTTGGAAAGAAGCAGAAGTGATATTATTTTTATGCAGGAACAGCCAGTAAATTACCCGAGTTCTGTATGGCAAGTGTTACAGGGGTGGTGCGTGGCTCTATCTAGCTTTGCAGCAAGAAAACCAAAACAAATCAGCTACTTTGGCTCCTCGCCTCACACCCAGGTCCTTCCACTCTGATCATCCACATGTAACGAAGCCCACCTGGAGTTCTGGAAACAGCCAGGAGCCTCTTACTCCCTTTGGGCAACCTGTCCAGGGCTGATTCTCTCAGTTTTACCCAGATCACCAACCCAAGCCCAACAGCGGTTGCACCCTCATGTGCCTCCACAGCACTCATACCACACCAGTATGTGCCCTCAATGCCATGCTGAAAAATACCACTCCGGATCATGGTAGGGATCTCAACTTATTTCAAGCTCAACTTATTTCAGAAAAAATATGATTATGGGTGAGGGTGGTGGGAACACTACTAAAACAAAACCTGGGACCTAGGGAAGACTGGAGCCCAGGATGACACACGTGGCCAGGAGCAATCTGCTCTTGACGGGCCACCCAAGCTAATGTGAGCCTTCTAGTATTGCTTGATGGAGGAGCCTGAAGCAGATGCCTCGCATCATTGGCTATTTAATTTTGGCTGTTTCCAGAGTAAAGGTGCTAAGGTGACAAATAACCATATAGGGGTTTTTTCTTCCAAATGTCAACTCTGAAACTTCATTCTGGTGCTAGAGAGCCGCGCTGAGGTCAGTCTGGCTCATTCAGCCTCACTAGTAACTGAGATCCGTGGTCAAACTCTTTCTTTGTTCTTTCTCAGCCCATCCCAGGGGCTGTCGCTGAAAAGAAACAGGGATAAGTGAGGAAAGCATCTGGCCAGGCCGTCCATCAGTATCAGTGCTACTGATGATGTATGAGCCAGAGCAAAGCCCAGCTCACACACCCAGAGCTGTGCCGGCTCAGCAGAACTAAAAGACAAAATTTAAAAAAAATAAATAAAAAAAGAGAAATCTTTATTTTGTCAGGCAGTAGCCGCTCCAGCAATCAGTACCCTTGGAGAGTAGTTTTGGTGAGTAGGAAGATACTGTTCTTACAGTCTTTTTCTATGTAAAATCATAACATGGTACCTGGTTGAGTTCCTTGGCATCTATACACTAAGGAAACATGGCACTGCACCCCTCTGCCTCTTGCAGAGGGATAAAAAAGTGATTTAGCCCTGCTTCCAGTCCAAGGAGGCAAAGTATTTCATTCTTGATGGTTTTGCTGATAAGAAATAATAGGAAACACCTTCCCTATGAAATACTGTTTTTTTCTTTTTTTCTTCTTTTCTTTTTTACTGATATCACTTAAAAGAGCATTTTCAGCCTTAGATCCAAGAGGAGTCTTTTCACATAAGGCATCTTTTTATGCCCTCTGCAAGACTTACTATCTTCTGGAACCACCCTAAGCCAGACCCTGAGTGAGGCTGGTGCTGAGAAAGGAGCAGGGCCTCCTGTGAGCTCTCTCATTCTGTGCCACAGGGTTTCAAAGCAACACAGCCTTCCACAGGCTACCGGCAAGAGCACCAGCAGCCAGCTGACTTTTTCTGCTGGGTCAGCAGCCCAAAACTGGGACACCCTGGTCTAAACCTTCTATTTTGTGATAACTACAAGCAACACAGCTCTGACACACCCAGCAGTGAGTTTTGTGCTAGGCTTTTCAGAACTGGCACACCAAACTTCATCCCTGGCAAGAAAAAAGGAAAAAAAAAAGAATGCCAACCCCAGCTAAGGCTGAACACTCTTCAACACCAGTTAGCAACAGCTTTTTTAACCATTTAAGTGTCAACACTTGAGTATCACTGAAAAAGGCATGTTAGCCAACAAATGCTTCAAAAGATATTCACGCTCTTCTGCACACCTTTTGCTTTCTAAACACAGTGTCTCTCCACATGACTCACTTTGCACTTAGATAGGGTTTTATTTTTGTAAATCATGAGATCCAAGACCACTTGGCCCCAAGGCTAGAAGGGGGTACCCAGCCACAGCTGGATGTGATGTGGCCCAGCACCAAGGCTGGCGTGATAGCCCCACCAGGAAAGGTGAGCAGGTCCCTGGCTGGCTGGAGAAGCTCAAACCCCAGGTGATGTTTGGCCCAAACTCTTTTTGCTGGAAGCCATTCCCCTCTGAGGACTATGCTGCAGCATTCATCCTGTGGTCCTCATGACAACCCCAGGTCAAGGAGATGGCCTTGACTGTCTGGGTTGGAAAACCAAGGGGCAGAGATTCTCAGCTGGTCCAAATCAGCATAGCTTCACTGGAGGCCAAGGAGCTACCCCAATTCACCCCAAATTAAATTCTGGCTCAGAAAGACGAAGTAATGTGTTGCAGCCACTCTGCTGGTTGCTGGGTATGGAGTTTGGGGATCCCAGCCTCCCCATCCGACAGTACTGCCGACGTAGCTGGAAATCACATGCAGCGTTGTCTTGCTCCAATCAGCCAAGCAATGCAGAGGACTGGTCCTCAGAGCCAGTGAAAGGTTTTCCATTCCCCTCAGTAGCTAAAATTCGTTGTCTTCTCTTTTCAGCAGCAGCATCTTCAGTTTTTGCTGCCCTTCATCTTTGGCCACCAGAGGATGCCAGCAGGCACGCAGTGGCTCTGCCACCCAGTTGGCCTTATGCAGTTACGTCTGCAATGGGTCACAGGCAGATATTTCCACACACAGGCGACCAGGGTGAGACCCTTTAGCTATGGCGTGAAGGCCAAGCGAAATCACAACAGTCCTCACAAGGTATGGGATTAGTTCCCCAGACTTTCATCAGAAAAACCTCTCACATGCCCATGAGGGGCTTGTGTTGGTAGATGGAGGCCCTAGCGTTACATATCATCAGAAGGCGTAGTGAGTGGAGCTGCAGAAAAGCCACACACAATGCAGACTTAGCTGGCCAGAGCAGGCACTTCAGCCGAAGACCTTCCTTGCAGCCATCAGACACGCTGCCCATATCAGGTACATTTCCATAGCTTTTAATGTAGCTTAACAATTGCATTGGAGACAAGGAGAAGGCACAGTGTACAGGAAAAAAAAAAAAAATCCCAAAAATGATACCCTTTTATTTGTAAAGCTCTGATGAAACAACTTTCCAAATGACATCCCACTTAAAAACCAATGGAAACCAACCTAACTATGCGTCAGTCACACTATACAGATTGCATCCTACATTTTCAAGATGCCTAAATATCTTATGGAGTATTTACATATGTGTCAGTTAGGTAGTAAAGTTTCATTGTGATTTGTTTCTTTCCAGCACATACTTATTCAAAGGCAAAAAAACCCTGGGGATGCATTTGAATTTTTGTACAATACTTCCGAGCAAATGGCTAGGGCAATTTTCCTGAGAGAAGGCTTGTTCTTTGAAACTCTTGCTTTAACAACTAGAAATACAGAAAGTGGATGGGGTTTTGTTGCACTAAAAAGCCTAAGGATGCCTAGTTAAGTTTTTCTTTTAAATTATTTACGTACCATTAAGTTAAAACGTTTACATTCATTCATTCGTATAAAAACCATTGTTAAATCTTATGCAAATGATTTAACACTGATTGCTGCAACGCAAATTGCACTTCTTTAAAAAAATTATTGTATATATGGAAGAAAAGTATCTGATTGCTACCCTGTTTACAAATTTCGACTGACTCTATACAGTTCAGCCAGAAAATACGAACTTTCATAAACCTCAGTCACAGTGTACTTTAAAAGTTATATCGCAGTCTTGCAAAGTGAGTAAATATTTTAAACCAAAAAAAAAGCCAACCCAAAATCTCCTTAACAAGCTGGACCTTGTGAGACTTGTACCAAACGTTGTGATTTCTTCCAGGGGCATAGCTGGGCTCTGAAGAGCAAAGCAAGGCACGCTGGAGATGGAGGATGCAGGAGGAGAGAGCCGACGGGGTGAAGACATCAAATGTTTGGTGTAAGAGGTCTGCGCCGACTCAAGCAGTACGCACTTCTGACGCTCGTTAAAAAGTATCTCGCTATCTCTAGTAATTAAAGCCTTTGGTACTCCCTCCCCAACATTGACGAGTTCCACCAATTTCTTGGGGGAGGAGGCAATGAGAGAGTGAAAACAGCTATACAATCAGAAAGGCAGCGCTGCTGGGTAAGTCAAGGATGTATTTCTGGAATCTATTGATAGTTCTAGGTTTCTTTCTTCTTTTTTTTTTCTTTTTTTTTTCTTCTTTTTTTTTTCTTTTTTTTTTCTTCTTTTTTTTTTTTTATTTTTGAGAGTGTAAGGCTGCATTAGCTATCCCCAGTGGACATTTGCTTTCCCTATATTTTTCTTGCATAGATGAGGAACTGGATGCTTCAGCAGAGCCTCTTTCGGAGGCTGAAGAACACCTCTGCCACCAAGGCACAGCAACAATTTCAGAGAAATGGTCTTTGCCAGCACTCTCGCTGCCACCGCCACTGCTCCGCAGAAGAAACCGTGCGCGGACGTCTGGGGGCTGCCGCGCAGGGCCGGGATCCAGCTTCCCTCATGCCGGGTCACGCCAGAGCCAGGGCACACCAGGGATCCTGTCTCACAGATGCCGTCACTTCGGCCGTGGAGGTCAGGCTGACTCCTGTGTACAGCCCGTCTTGACCTGAATACTTAAGGTTGCTGCTTTCGGGACTGGTGCTCTCTCCTGGGCCAGACATCACTGACGAGCTCGCCTGGAGGTGGGGGAAGAGGAAAGAGAGATTTCATTGAAGGGGTGAGCTTTGCACACACTGAGGTGCGGGTTGGAGCACAGCAGGCTCCGGGTTTGCCCTCTGCTCACCCCCTGCCTTAAAATCCTGAAACTGAAAAAATCTCTCGTTTAGCCTGCTCGTTCCCCCCTTTGTGAAACAATGCTGGCGAGGTCTGACATGGGTGACAATCGCCTTTGGAGAACAGCACATGGTTACCTTCACAGCAAGGTGGGCAAGAAAGTGCGGGACATGCAGAAAAATCTGGAAATCAAACCATGATGAAGCAGGTAACGTGCGTGTGTCCCGCTGCCCCCTGCTGAAGGGACCCAGATACCAACACCAAAAATGTGACCCGGCAGAGGTGGCACCTATAGTTTTGCTACCCTGGTGGAAGAAGCCCAATACATTCCAATTCTCCAGCAGCGGGTGCAGAGCATCTCCTGGAAATCAGCCGCCTTTGACTCCCTCAGACCCTGAAATGAAATCATTCCTCACCCTTCAAAACGCTAGCCACGACCACTTCACCTCTGTAAGACTGGCCACTAAAGGAGATGCTCCTTTCATCTCAAGTGGAGAAATAGTATGCCTTTGAACCAGGAGCCTTTTTTGTTCTACCATCTACACGCACAAGACAACACACAGGGGAGCCCTAGTAGGCACGAAGATGAACCTCTGAACCATACTGGAACCAGTCCACTTATTTTAACAGAGAAATGGAGAGTTACATAGACAAAGAAACAATCATTTTTTCCATGAGGCTGAGCAGATCCGCTAAAGAGGAAAAATTCTCAGTGCCAGACAGAGAAGGGGCAACATTTTCACCTGATAAAGGAAATGTTTAAGAGCTGACTTCATGCAAAATTAACTCTTGGATATGTCAACTTTAAAACCTTAATTTACTTGTTAATGGATAGTCTTCGGATGAGATTCCTTAAAAAGAAGAAAAAAAAAAAACCAACACTATTCTCAACTGTGACTGCAGAAGCTTCCTGCCTGCTGTTTAAGTGAAAAGTATACATATTTAATCATTTTACAAGAGTAGAGCTCTTGGCTCTCCTGGACCTGTGCCAGGCTAGCAGTCCTGGCATAGGAAAAGCAAAGTGTCATTTATTCAAAGGTAATTTCCAAATGGTGCTGTGCCTTAGCCCAGGGAAAACCTCACCTTGTGAAAGAGGTGCTCATTATCAGTGATCACTTTTGTCTTAAATAACCCTGACTCCAATATTTTCTTTAGCTTTTATTAAAATGGTAGATCGCTGCTATTCTTCCACTGCTCCGTCAGTCACTACCCAGAAACGGAAAGAACAATTGCTTGCCCCCCAAAAACAGAAAATAGTTCTAACCCTAAGAAATATGTTTTATTGCTCTCTCGAATACACAATCGCCAATCAGTGACAATAAATTTCTGTATCCTCTTTCACTGGGACTATGCTCAGAGAATTCAATGAGGCAGATTTCACGCTAACGTTTTGGTCTTGCATCAGGCTAGTTCTTCAAAAAGGCTTTTTTTATTTCTAATACATCAAATAGACTCCTGTCAGCACAAAAGACATCGTCTTAACAGCTTGAGTCTCCCCACAGTGGGAAAAGGGTTTAAATTAGACTTGAGCAGTGTTTGCTCAGCCTGAGCTAAAAATACTGGGAGCTGTTTTGAAAGGTTCCCATTTGCCCATATTTGCCGCTGTTGTTCCGGTAGGCAAATATCTTATCACTACCTGGTTTTTCCAGGCTTGGAAAGTGTAATTCACCCTTTTCCTGATTCAGCCCTACCTACAAAGGTGGGGTGCAGGGACCTGCAGTTTCCATGTAGGGTTATCAGCTACCCCTCCCTTGGGCACCCCAGAAGGGAGGACGTGGAGGCATGTCCTGTTTGAAGACTGCCCATCCCTACCCGACCAAGGCTGGATCCTGGCTCCATTGAGCCGGGGCAGGCAGGACCTGGGCATGACCGCCGGGCCTGGAAACCCCACCCCGGTAATGTCATGACAAATCCAGGCAGCTCAGGCAGCTCCCAAAGTGAGACGTGGAAAACAAATTTTAGCTCATGAAAGGGCTGCGGCTGAATCACAGCTCTGCTCCTGAGCCTGCCTACCTCCGCTCTTACTTCTCCAGCTTCAAGGGGTGAAAGATGACAGAAGCTACACTTAGTTATTAGTGAATGTTTGTCAGCTGGAGTAAATAAGTTGAACAACGCTGCTGAAGTTACTGAGCTCTTCTAATTCATACCAGCTCTCTCTATAAATAAAAAGGTAATGGATTTATATTTATTGCTGAAATCTGATAATAGGATAGATAATCAACTGTGAAGCTCGGCTTCCTGAGGAAAAACTGAATGAAGCCCATTGGGAAGAGCTTGCCTCCCAAACAAACAGAGGAAGGTTGTGTTTGTATCTGCAGAGGCTCTTCTTTTTACCCAAACCAGCAGGAGCTAGTCATGGGGCAGCACCAAGCCAGGTTGTATGGACTGGAGGTGGCCTTTCCATAGAGAGCCTGCCCACTACATTTACAGGGAGACCTCAGCCAGAACCATGGAGGGACTTACACACCTACATCATACCCAAACCTGCC
>KZ506064.1:262227-272905 GCA_002844005.1 Limosa lapponica baueri
TTTTTTTTTTTTTTCTGATTTAGTGACTCTCTTACTACGCAAAGTTGTCATTTCTTGCTAGTCAAATTGATCCTTTTGTTTATATTGCAGATGTGTAAGTTTACATATCTTCTAACCTCTCCTTTGTATTATGGTAACATAAATCTGAGGTTAATACTTTGTTAATTTCCTAAGGGAGGCAACTTCCAGCATGGCTTGGGAAAGCTGATGACCTTTCTGCTGTCGAGGGGTCTGTATGAGTAATTGGCTTTATTGCTTTGGCAATAAAACAAAACCAAGCAAAACGTATGTGTCCATATGCATATAGAAGTTTTGGGTAGAACCAAAAATACTCTTTTTTCTTAGTTTTTCCCTGCTGAAACAAAAAAGCTGGATTGCCTTGCTCTCTTTGATACAGAATGAAACGCTGTCTTTTGGATACACGTACACAGAGCAAAGAAAATGAATAACTGAATTTATGAAGCTGAGTCGGGAGAAGAAAGCAGCATCCGTCTTCGGCCAGGAGTGAGGACTAATGCAGAAGAGGTAGGACACCAACAGAGGATTTAACTGGAATATCAGATCTCCCAGCATAATGTCCTGACTACCGGACTATTTGGTATTTTAGGTTGCCATGTTCCTCATGCCTTCTGTTGATCTTATTCCACCTGGTTTAGATAAATATTTACTCATACCAGGACTGAGGCACCGTGTTCCCATTTTCCAGGTGAAAGTCCTACCAACTGTGCTGGTAAGCCTTTCTCCCTTTCTCGTGGAAATGCTGTCCCAATGGCTACAAAATTATTCTATACCGATGGAAATCTTACCATCAGATAGTCTGGAGGACCCTCAGCCATTCAACTTTCCAACATCCAGTTGGTTAGGAGATATTTTTTTTTTTTAAGAGGTTGAGTCTCTGGGTTCATCCAGACCCTGGGAGATAGCGTACCGACGCCAACTCCCTGTTGTCTGCATGAATGTCCTACCAATCTACTGCCTAAAAAAGAGCAAAGAACACCACCTCTAACCACGTCACGAACCCTCTTCTGAAAACAAAACAGAGCAAATGCAGGAGAAGTTATTCAGTTAATTCAGCCCAGGTTGTTGGGCGCTTCGGGGACAGTTAGAACTGCGTATTCCTGCTAGCTCACCACCTGCTGAGGACGTTTCAGTCAGCCCTCCCACTTTCCAACCTACAACACTGAAGAGCCAGTCCTGAACCACTTCTAAAGGTAAACCTCCAAGGGAAGTAAATGCTAGTTTTACCTGCAAGACAACTGTCTTAAGTTATTCTATGGTGTATGATTACTGTCCTTCGGAGAAAGCTCTGAACTGGAGGCAAAGCTTTTCTGAAAGAAGAGCTGCCCTGGTGCTGCTGAGCCTTTACTGACATCAGCCCTGGCTCATGGAGCCTCCATGTCCTGCCATAAAAAGCAGATTTTACAGAAGTTTTCATACTGCCTTTTATCCTAATAAGGGAATAAAGTCCTTCTGGTAATCACACCAGTTGGAGTCCCTGCATGGAAATGGATGGGTGTGCACTGCAGACCGTGCCCTTCGTTTAGCAAATTATTCCGTGTAGTTTTTCTCTGTACAGTTTCAGCAGCATCAAAGGGAAAGCAGGTATAGATGCAGATGCAGGCTGTCTGAAACCTTCAAATCTTCTTTTTATGGGGATGTAAGGGAACTTCATATATCATGCAGCTGGACCTTTTCCATATTAGTAACACAGGACACCCAGTACTTATACTGCTTAGGAAAACAGAAATAGGCCTAAATCCTAGATCCAGATGTGAATTTGGCAAATAGCCCCTTTACAATGGGACAGCGAAATATCTCCGATCCAAACACTTCTACATTTTGGGATGTTTGAAATCAACTTTGCACCCACAGCAATTCATTAATCATATCTTTTAAATGTTTAAACTTCAGCTAGAACATAAAATCAACATTTAAGGTTCTTGCTAATTTGTCTCAAAATTGGCATCATGTAAGATTCCCTTCATGAAATGGATAGTCTCAAAGACATTTCCAAGAGTAATTGCTGCCCTTCACTTTTTCTGCCCTCCCCTCTTTATTTTACTTTAAAAGAGATAAAGAAAGGTAGGGCAAAAAGTGAATATTACTGACACAAACAAATTCTGCTGAATTTCATTTCCATTAGATTTCTACATAACTGGGAACTCTTTTGGCAGCCTCCCATAAAAGGCATAATAAATTGCTTTTGTACCAGTAGAGGAATTCATTTGCTCTGTTTCATTTAGCAACAACATTGCTGTGAATTTCAGACAACAGTTTCTAAAACGTCATCAAATTTCTCTGCCTAATGTCAATTTGGCATTTTCCCCCTCTTCACAGAATAAGGGCTGGAGAAGTAAAAACAGAGCAAAACAAAAACAAGTTGCCATGCTGGTTGTGTAACGCGCGGGGAAGGAGCCAGGTTCGCTCTTCCAGCAGGTGCCCGTGTTTCAGCAACATCACCAGCACCGCTGGGAGGAATCGACCCTGTTCTTGTTAAAGTGGCCAAAGATTACAGAGCCTGGATTTATCCATCTGAGGGTTTTCTCCCTTCTGACACAGCACGGAGGAGAAGTTAATTCTCCTTGTGCAAAGCCATTGCCTGTTCTAAGAATAAATACAAACCTTTGGGCTATCAATGGGTCAACTCAAATGAAAAAAAATAATCATGGAAAATAGAAGTCTCGAAGAGTATCTCTGCTTCGGCATGTGATCAGATTACAGGCTGCCTTGCTCTAAAATGCTAACATCCCTTCACCCCCAACAACTTCAGTGGCCCTTATGAACGCTCAGCCCCTCCCATGGGATTTAGGCCCACAAGCAATGATTTCACTTTCTCTGTAGGCTGGCGATCGTCTTCCCAAATGACGTCTGGGGCAACAGGAGCAAATCTTAACAGCCATGTTTTTCTCCTTTCAGCCTCCAGTCTCCCTGGTCCTCATCCCATTGAGTTGCTGAGGCTTGGGCAAAAGCAGGAGCCCAAGGGAAGGATGTGGCCTTACCCACGACATGACCCGACAACAGCTCCCCTGCAAACCCCATCCTTATTTAGGTACACTTGGGGCTGGGGTGCAGGGGTGGGAGATCACTAGCCCTTCATGCAGGGTGCAGGGGAGTCAGGGAGATGCCCGTACGTCTGGTTGCTGCTGCAACCTCCCCGCTTCAGCACGTCTCATAGCCTCCCTCCTTTCATTGAAATTTTTCACGAGGGGTAATTTGCAAGTGCATATGCAGTGCACATCTGATCGAATCACGGTGGGGAAAAGGCTGTGCAGATGTTACCGTGCTGCCTGCTGGATGCAAGGGGTTAGATTTCCCTGTTCCTCATGCACTTGTCCTCCCCCCAGCCTGATCTACTACAGAAAAATCAGAGAACTGAAGTCCTGGCACTGGGGGATGCCATCGTATAATGAAGAGCAGCCTCAGGGTCCCTGGGAGCTGCCCTTATTTGCTAACAGCTCTCAGCTGTTTTGGCTCACAAATTGTGCCCCCACCCCGCTCTCCTCTGGTACCCACACAACTCCACTTGGCAAAATTATATTACAAATGGTACTATTAAAATTATAAGGTTTATTAATAACAGGTTTGATACGCTCTCCTAGGGAGAAGGGCTACAGAGAGGAAGGCAGGCTGTAGCCAGCCAAGAAGGCAACAGCATAGGGGAAAGAGGATCTCGTCTATATGGCCCTCCCTTCCCCAGGCAGCACAGGCTGCGCTGCCTGCAGCCTACACTGCTGCCTTGGCCTCAGCTGGGACTGTGCTTCTAATTCTGTCCATCATATACATCTCAGGACATTCCTCAGGATGGGTAGTGCTGCTTAAGGCGATGTAAGGGAAATTTAAGGAAAAATTGGCTGCATTTTTCCCTTCGCAAATACTAGGGGAGAGCCTAAACCAGTGCATAGTATGTCACTGGAGGGAGCCTGAAACCAGTAACAGTTCACTTTTTGGTTAGTGTTTCCCTTTTTTTGATGTGATCTGTTTATTTTATTGGACTGACAGGGTTTTCTCATGTCAAAGACGAGCCCTTTTAGTAATATCCTTGTCTGGCAGCATCCGAACCCGAAACCCAGTGCCTCTGAAACTGGGTGGCCCTGTCAGTCCTGAACAATCACATTTGCTAAAAACGTGGTTTTTTTTTTTTCCTCGTCTTGTACAATGAAACTTTGTACGTCAGGAATTAAACTATTGTAAGGAATTTGAATGTGGGAACGCTGAGACATATTGAAAAATAGTTATTATAAACAATGTCTTCTTTTTATTAATAAAGGAGTAGAGAAAGCCACATTACGAAAGCTTTTCAAAGAAATGATGTGGCAGATTAAAGGATACAGAAGGCCCGAGGAGGGAGTGCGGATATGGATACGTATAGCCAAGGGGTTAGAAATTAATCTACATTAAGCTTCACAACTTTAGCATTAGTATTTGTTATCACACATGCTAACGGAGTGAAGAAAGGATGTTTGAGATGGTTTGAGTACATGATGTAAAATAAGGATCAAAACTAAAGTGGGGGGGTGACCAGCACTCCTCTGGTGCTCTTCTGGGGCTTGGTGCTGCCAGATGCTGAGCACCTGCCCCCTGAAGAGCCCTCTGCGAGGAGAAGGCTGATTCCCTATGGACAGTGATCAGCAGGGCACCCCGACCTGGGTTCAGTTGTGTCTGGATTGGGCTTTAAGTGCACATCTTAGTTTAAAGCAAAAGCCTTTATATTTCCCTTCATACAGCAGGATGACTTTTTGCCAGGCTTTACCAGTCATTTGGGATTATGTGTAAAAATGCATATATATATTAAACAGCTTTTGGAAAACAGGAGAGCAGCAGTGCCTTGAATTATAAATTCTCATCAGATAATTTCAGGGAAAAAAAAGTGGTACATGCACAATTGTTTCTTGAAAGAATCAATTGGGCATGATTTATTGTCTTTGCTCCAAAAGAAAACCTTTTAAATGGAAGAACCTGAACATTTCAAAACAAAATATCTGGGGTTAAGCTATGGTTAATTTAATCATAAAAATTATATAGATCTTAATTAAGAGGTTTGTAAAGTACTTCAGCTTGTCGTTCTGTTTACAGCTATATGTAATATCCTCCGAAAATCTTGTTCCAGTATCAGCTAACAAAACTGGAAAGTTTGTTTAGATTATTGTTCTGCTAGATAAGATAAAAGCTGCGATAACATGGCACAGTGATCAGCCTGCTTACAGATACGGACACCGGCTTATGGCTTACCCCAGAGGCTGCAGTCTGTGTGCTGGGAGAAGCAGTTTTTCTACAGTCGTCTGAGTTAGTAGAAGACGTGGATGTTGGAGTCATAGGAACCGCAGTAGTACTGTTACCTGAAACATCAGGAACTGGTATTAAAACCAAATATTTTCCAGCCAGGGGAAAAAAGCTCTTGCGGCTCAACTGTCTTATCTTTTTATATTTACCAGAGCATGCCTTTGACTTATTTATGTTCTTAGGTTTTCTCTTCCTGGTCTGAATTCCTTCTTTTTTCATAGCAAGAGGTCGGGGAACCTGAAAAAATTAAATTTCCACACTGATCACAGAATTTTGTATGTACTCTAATATCAAAAATTAAAACACAGTGCAAGATCAAATAGTGATGTTCAAAATGCCTGTATAGCAAGTCAATTTTTCCTGTGTCACAGTAGCAATTCCAAAAAGCCTTTGCATTTTATTTGGGCAAAGCAATGGGTTGTTTCAAGGAGAGTTTTAGCTGAATGAAGAAAGCAGAGAAACTTTCTTCTTGTTGTGAACTAAACAATTTTTCCAACACATCAGTCAGCACACTTTTAGGGAAAAACAGCATCATATGGCCATAGGTCATGCAAAATTAAGTTGGATGGGGTATATCTGACCCCTGATTCCTTATTCCAGTCAGTTAGGAACTATGTCCAGTGGCTGATTCTGGAAAGCAAGAATGTATATGAGTGGAAAAAATACTCCTCTTCCTGTAGAGCAGCTACACAAACCAGATCATCGCCTGTAAGTGTCTTAGGACAGAAACTTTAGGCCATAACAGATCCTAGTGTTTGTTCTTATAAGCAGTCTGCCTGTGATACAGCTTTATAGTATTTATAGGGAAAATGTGCTCAAAAAACAACTTTGTGTCCTGTGTCATCACAATGATAATCATTATACAGAAAACACTGGCTTAAAACATATTTTAACTTAATGATAACATGAGTTAGGGGAAAGACAATTCAAGCATATGCTTACTAGCATTATGATGTCCAAACCTGTGCTATAATTTACTTTTTTTCTTGAGGACTAGACCAAGTCCAAATCGCTCCTAATGCCCCCACTCTTCAAACACTTGTGCTCGACTGTAACTCAATCCACAGGGGCACAACAGGCTCCAAGTCTCACCCAAAACATAGTCCATCACATTCAAGACAGAGCTATTTTCTTCCTCTACTATTGCCTAGCAAAGGCTGAAATTACATTTAAAGTTTCGCTGGCATAGCTATGCCTGTCCATGAAAAGCTGTCTAATTAAAGATATAGGGAATATTTTGCCCCCACTGAAGAGCTGGTTTAAATCCCAGCAACAAAAAAAAAACCTCTGCCACTCATCTAGAGGTGGTTTCTTGTACAAATCTGTTGGGAGAGCTACAACGGCAAACACATAACTTGTCAAAACCGTTTATTGCTAAAATGGTATAACCATTTTCTAATACCAGGCATTTTTCAGTCGTTTTATCCTTTTTTAACTCCACAATCCAAACCGCGAGCCAAGACCATTAACATCAACACAAACATTGACTCGACTTGAGGAAGCCCAATGCCACCACCCCTCAAAGCCACCAGGCGCCCGCCGGCAGGAGGACCGCCCCTTCCCCAAAGGAGCATCAGAGCCAGCGGGGAATCTCCCCCGGCAAAGCGATCGCTTACCCCGTGGAGCTTCATGTAGAGGCCACAGGCGTTGCAGACGGGCTCACCCTCCGCGTTCCTGCGCCACAGGGTGGTGGTCGTGGTGTGGCAGTTGGCACAGGACAAGCCCAGCCGCCGGGACGAGGGCTAGAGGCAAGCGTAGGCAAACACAGGCGTAAGCAGGCGGGCAGGAGAAAATGATTTATGTCTTTACAGTTTATAAAAAGTACTTAAACACGCAGCGGGGACAGTAGGAGGTTTTTTATAGCATCTATCGGTGATGTCCCACACTTCAAACAAGATTACCCTGGTTTCAGAGGCTGGAAAGCTGACGTGAAGAAGCACTGCGAGTCTGCAACTCCAGGCAGTCATGACACAGGCAAAATTTACATTTTGGGAGATGCTGACCTGGGGACCTCTGTCCAGATCACTAGGCACTGGCTCTTCCTCCAACAGAATAGCTAGAAAACTGCTCCATTACAGCTCCTTCCATCTGAGGAGAAGGCTCATAACCCCTGTGCCACCTCTCCAGCCAGTCCAAAGCAGCTCTGAACCTGCCACCGATACTCCCAAATCATCAGAAAAATCAGCCACTTCAATCACCATCCCTCTGTGGCACCACAGCTTTGGAAAACAAACTTTCCTGGGTGCCGGAGGGTAACACATACGACAGCAGCATCTTTGTAAAAACGTCTTTTTATCATTGCCCATTTTATCCAAGCAGGAAAAACAACGTGCCTCAGGAGCATGTTTTACAGAACAGAGCTTCCCCTCAGCCAGCAGCAAAGCTGGTGGGTGACTGCAAGGTCCCCACTGCAAACAAGCCATTTATGACACTCTTCCGTGGAGTTTGGAGCCAAGATGAAGCAACCTTGTATCAGAAATAACCGTATAACCCAGAGCTTTATGGCTGCAGGCTGTATATCATAAGTGAAGGCAGTCCTCATAAACATGTGAAATGAAGGTGAATGGGTTATAAAAGTCCCTGTAACAAGTGATCTCTTTTACGTTCATCACAAGCAAAGAATTCCAGCTACATCATAAATCTAGTCTTTTTCAAAGTATCGCATTGTCAAAAAAAATATAAAAAAATCTGTGCCTAGCTCTGTGTCTGGCAGCTGAACAAGTTTACACGGAGAAGTCAGTTTTAGAGGATTGCATTAATCTTATTCTGACTATAAAGCACCCATAACCGAAATTACTAACTTAAGGGTACAATGCCCTTCCTCTTGAATCATTTACTGCTGGGTTGTTAGACATAACTCGGTCACCTTTGATACCGCAGAGCTGCCTGCCACTTGGGAAACCAATAAAAATGTTTTAAGAATGAAGAATATTCCAGAGTAATAACCGAGTTTCTTGAATTTTATCTGTTGGAGTTTCTTTAGCAGTAAGCTGTCGTCTTACACCACAGCTCAGAAAGAACTCCAGATTAAATATGAATTTTGTAACTTTGAATCAGTAATCCATTATTAATTGCACAGCAAAAAAAAGAAACCCAGCCAAGTGTAATATAGGCTGAAGTACATGCACATATACTTTTTAATCTTAAAAATCCAGGTCTCATGAAAACAGAATTTTTGACCTTGTTATTAAATACGTATGCACACAGCGTCCAAATTGCGCGCCTTGATCCAATACAAGTTTTACATGGATCAGGTAAAAAAATAGCTGTTCTTAACACATATGCTTCATTTTCTTTCTTTCTTTGCAAGTGAAATATCATCGGATGTTTCACTTTGTTAAATCTTTCTTTCTTTTGCATGCAGTCCAGTAGAAATCTTCATATATTTTAATAGCTTTTTCTCATTCCTGTATCTAAACAAACGAGGGGGTTTTTGGCATGTTTTGAAGCTAAAATGGCTTTTCTGCCACAGGAATTTTATCAGAAACTTTGGGGCAATCTAAACATGTTTAGCATTTTCAAAACATTTTCCCTTCTCACCTACATATTTCCAACTGTATGAACACACAGTCATGGCTGATTTATAGTTATGGCCAGGGTACTCGGTAGGGATTGTTACGCAGAGCTATTTCAGAGCTATTTCGCCGAGGTGTCAGGCTGAAATCGGGCTGCAGTTTGACTCTGTTTTAGTCTCCTCACCCCACCCCTCCTTCAAAAAAAAAAAGAAACACAAAAATGCCAGAGCCGGGTATCAGTTACTCGAAATCTGCATTGGGCCAGGGTGCCACGGCCAGTCGAGCTCTGACACTTGAGACAAGCGGCAGATCTACCCCGTCTGCTGCATTTATCCCCGGTAACGAGATAACACCTTGTGTCATGAAATTTAGTGGATGACGAGCTAGAAATAATGGGCACCCAGTAGTAATTAACCTCTGCCTTAAAGTTAAATTCATTCTTTGGCTAAAAGAAAGGTCTTTTAGCAGAGGTGGGGTTGGTTCGTGAACGCTTACTGTCTGCTCTGATCATGGCGTGTTTGGTTTTTGTTCCCCCCCTTGGAAAGGCATTAAATTCAAACGGTTGTGAAATAAAGAACGGGATGTGTTTTAACGCTAGGAAAACAGGCATGGAGCGAAGCAGCTGGCGTGATTGAAAGGGGCTTGAAAGGCTGATGGGTTTGATAGACTGTCTCCATACACAAGAGTCCACACATCAGCTTGGATTATACCGGCGTGATTTATTGTGGCTCACTCGGTAACAGCCATTACTGAAGAGCGTATTCTTTCTCTCTGCTGACCTCCACCCACATTTGCTAAACATAATGTGCAGTTCCCGCTTGTTAAATTTTCTCCTTGCCTATTCAGTGCCAGCCTGAGTTATAAACAGGGGTTCTGGTTTGTACTATTTATTTCCCCCCCTACTTTTAGGAGTATATTTTTAGAAAAATTGCCGCTCATTTCTTAGGAGTAAAACAAAACAAAGGCTATTATCATTGTTTAAACAATTGGTTTTCTTTGAATTATATACAAAACTTGCTTACATTCCCAAGGATCGAGCTCCCAGCAAACAAAGCAGGTCTGGAGAAATTCCTTGCCCTCTGAACAAACACTTTCCAACCTTGATTTTTTAAAATTTTTGTTGTTGTTGTTGGAAATGTCCAACATCAGCAGCACAAATTTATCCCAAGCTGCCGATGCCCCCTCACTGACGAGGTCCGTGAACTCAAAAAGCCGGGCCAGCCCGTGCCTGATGCGCGGCTCACCAGGGGCTGAGGGAGATTTTGCCAGCTTGGGACCCAGAGGTGGGCCTGACACAGCACCCAGAGGTCTGCCAGTCCTGTCGCCCCTCATCATGACCACTTTGGCCTACAAACCTGGTCAGGAGCCCCGCTTCGGCTCTGCAGCTGGTGGGGAATTACCAGGCTAACGTGGTCCCCCAACCTTGCCCTCGCTTTCCCCCTGGTTAGGGCTGACTGGGGGTCCCTCGGGGCGCAGCTCCTCTCACCCCCCTCCCTCCCTTCCATCCCCACTCACCACTCTCTTCTGGGGCTTGATGAGGGGCCGGCTGAGGCCGTTCATTTTGGTGTAGAGCCCGCAGGCGTTGCACAAGTAGTTGCCGGTGCCGTCCCTCCTCCACAGCGGGGTCTGGATGGAGCCGCAGTTGACGCACTCCCGGCTCTCGGACAGGTCCTCCAGCAGTTCTGCAGGGGGGCGGGGGGGACAGGAGCAGAAGGGGGAGGCGGTGGGGCACGGCGGCAGGCAGGCAGGCACGAAGCCCCCCCGAGCGCTGCCCCAGCCCCGCCGCGCCGGGAGACCGGCCCCGGGCGAGAAAGCAACCGGCGCTGTTCAGTCCTTGGAAAAAGCAGTGATCGCGACCACGCAGTGATTTTTTACACAATACT
>KZ506064.1:284538-322805 GCA_002844005.1 Limosa lapponica baueri
GGCAGGTCCCGGCCAGGCGGGTCCCATCCCCACCGGTGCACAGATAAGAGATGCTGCTAATTCACCTCCGAGGAGGAGACGCTTTCCTTCCCTTTTTGCTTTTTCTTATCCTTTCTTTTTTTTTTTTTTTTTTTTTTCGGTTCCCCGCCCCGGTGTTAATGGCTTCGCGGACACAGCCCTCTATTTGCAGCTAAAAGTATAAATATATACGTTCGGCGTGTGAATACCGCAATTTCCATTTCGTTCATGTCATCACTGGCAGTGTTTATCCATTTCGCTTAAGCCTCCCAGACCAAAGAGACTGTGCAAATAATTCGCACTTTTCGATTACTTTAGGAAGAGGTTGGTTTTGTGCAGCCGTTATTGCTACTCGCCTTGAATTTATAATTCATTATTAAAGGACGCCAGTATTTTCAAGCAATTAAAAGAACAATTAAAAAGCCGATGGTTCCAAAAGATGCTTTTAACTAGGCAGCTCTGATGCGTTGGTCCACTGCTGCTGCTATTGACTTATTTTAAAAGGTCACAGATGACTGAATTTTAAGGAGTCAGTCGACTTTATTTTAATTCCGATTGGATGAATAGGAGCAACAAGTAGTGTAGTCTGATATACATAAGGATTTTTTTTTCATGCTGTAATAATTTCTTACTTTTTTTTGCAAACATACCTTTTACACACATAATTTCTTAATTTCTCATCCTTGATGGGCATAATAGTTTTAGTATTTAAAGATGTAACACAGTAGTAGCAAAGTAGTTGGGAGTAATCCCAATGTTACTGGGGTTTTCTTCAGTATTCATAGCATGGCTAGAGTTAGCAGCCTTTTTCTGAAGTAACCTTTTTCTGATTTTCTCAGAGTAAATCAGTGTGATAGCAGACTGTGTCATGGCAGACTGTACAGTGACTATTATTTGCAAGGAACAAAAAGGACCTGGGCATTTTCAATAAACTTTGAACATAATACCATGGAACAGTATTATGGGATAACTTCAGGGATTTGCTGCTAACATCCACCAGTAACCAGGATGGTATCTGGATCAGGCATTTAGCATTTACTGATGACAATCAAACATAAGTTTAGCTGCACACAGCTGTAATATTCGCCTGTGAAATAATTTAAAAAAAAAAGTTTTACTATAGATTTACATATATTTGCTTTGCTTCAGCCTTGCAGCAGTGCATTTTCATTGTTGTGACATTTCTGTGCGTTGTTTTTTCTGACAGTGACACTGTCAGAACTGACACTGATCCAAGTATATGTGAATAAGTGCTTAAAATGAAGCCCTGCTTCTGTGTCTCTGCTCATTTATCCAGATCCTAAAGTGGTCTAAGGCTACTCATTCAGCTGGAATTTGTCCTCGTTCATGATGACCAAAAGCATGAAGAGCCAGTTCCACAGACCTCCACGGGAATACCTGTTGAAGCGACAAACGTTGCTAACAGATCAGTTCTGAGGTTAGCCCTAAGAATTGCCACTCGGCCCTTCAAGTCACAGTTGCAGTTTAACCAAGCTGGCTTTAAGCAGATCCGGTCCCAAACCCCAGATGAATATTTGGGTAGCTAGTGCAGAGCTTTCTGCTGTCACAGCCTGGAAGATGTTTGCCCCAAACAAACCCAATCAGCACTAATTCAGCAACTCCCATAGTTCCTGTAATGAACTTGACAACAGTAAATGTAATGTAGATGCTCCCTGTGTGTTATGTCAGGGTCTGTCAGGTTTAACAGCATCTCTTTATGGTGCAGATGCCTTGCTGTTGCATGGATGCTAAGGATGG
Organism: Limosa lapponica baueri; assembly: GCA_002844005.1. NCBI lineage: Eukaryota > Metazoa > Chordata > Aves > Charadriiformes > Scolopacidae > Limosa > Limosa lapponica. The sequence goes on from KZ506064.1 coordinate 286,315, forward strand.
CAGATCTGAGCTCCAATGTAGCACAGCCCTTCATTGCCCTTACTTCTGGGGTCCAGTGACCCCAGCAGAAAGGCAGACGAGCAGTTACAGCGGTAGTTTCTCATGGCGTCACAGCTAAATCCAACCGAGGTGGATTATCAGAGCCCTGGGAGTGTTGGGAGAGGAAAACTCATCAGGGCTCAGCTGGCTTGAGAGCTTTTCTCTAGCTACTCTGGGCTTTCCCCCAAATGCCCCTAATGTGACACCCTACACAGTACTGCTCCCCACAGACCACCAACCCATCTGTAGCAACCACAGCTTTAGGTAACATCACATAAATCAAAGCGTTTCAGCTTCTACACCAAGCCAAATTCCCTCCCTCCAAAAAAAAGCTCGCATCTGTCAAAACACTTCCTTTTATCCAAAATACTGATTTTCTCGCTGTTTTTTTCATTATTTAACCCTTTAAAGAAAAAAATCAACTTGACAGAAATTACCAACAAGGTTCATCTTGAGAGGGCAGACAAAGCGGTTTGCATTTTCCTCTCTCTTTCGGTATGGTAACGGGGTCACACCTGGGGTGGTAGGAAAGGTCTGTCACCTTCTGGACCAGAAGCCGAGATATCAGCACCTCCTCCCTGCTCAGACACCAGAAACCGCAGCAAAACCTCTTGTTTTCTGCCTGGTCACCAGGGTACAGAGAAAGCAACAGCCCCTGAACTGGCTTAAACTGCTGTCTGTGCTTTGGGTTTAAAGTTTTAAACTTTTTTTTTACTGGAAAATGTAGGGGCTAAGATGAATATGCTCCAAGATATCTCACTCATGGAACTGGAAGGGGATGTAATTCAGCCTAAAACCAGAATTTAAGCTGCAGTCTAGTTCTAGTTCTTACTACCTATAAGAATAGTTACTAATCATCTCACAAACCGTGTCTGTGACCTGTGCTAAGTTTTCAAATCCATTTGGTTTTGCTTTTGGTAGCTTCAACAGAATTGTTGAATGACATTTCCTTTAGCAGGAGTTTTCCAAACAAATTAACTTCATTTCTGCTAAGCAAGAAATGTAAAAACATATTTTGCTTGTGCCTGCTTGGAACTACGTGTGCCGCTGAGGTCCAGAAGGTGACACATCTTCCACAAGTGTTTCCTCTAATAAGCATAGAGAGGAGAAACTAATTGTGTGAGCTGTAGCTACTAGAAAGTTAAAAATGTTCTGTTCAGAAATATTCTAACCCTAGCTCAGCATGTGGACTTGGGGAGCATAGAGCTGACTAGGATGAATCAATGGGGAGAACTGGAAAGCGAACAATTAAACCTCAACTGGAAAAGGATTATGAACATCCTGAATTTAACAGGATTGGACCAAATGAGCAGGACCGGCCCTAGACGAGCTTGGCTGAAACTTAAATGTGAGTATTATGGCTGAATTCTTCGCGTCGTCTGGCCATTGTGGATACAGCCAGCGTTATTACAGTAAAAGCAGAATATGTTGACCATTTTGTTATGATTGAAGGTAGAATTGGAGAGAAATGCTAAGTAGATGGGAAGGGGGGTGCTGATGGAGACAATCCCATTCAGTGCTCCGTGACTGCTTTTAAGCGAACAGAAAAAAGACAAGTTTGGAGTCAACAAGTGGGTGCAGCAGGCCAGAGCTGCGGCTGCAAAGGGGGTGCCATTGCCCAGGTACAATGCGAGGGGAGAAGGAGAAGGACCTACCCACCTCCTTGCTGCCTGGAAGACGGGGTGTGCACCCCAGCCCCCGCACCTCGGGATGGCAGCAGGACCCAGGAGGGCCCCCAAATGTGCTCTTCCTCCGCACAAGGAAGAAGCACTGCCCTGGGTCCATACCACCAAAGCAGGCAGGGAGCTATGGTCAACCAGTCCATGGGGTTTCAGAGGCTGGGGCTGGCTCTTGGGCTGCCCTGAACTCACCCAACTCCGTGTAAAAGCACAATCCAGCACACCTAGAAATACACTTTACTAAAAGGAATAACACCACATATCCTCTATGGTGTTCAGCATTACAATGCTTCCCAGTATCTGTCAGCCTGAATGTCAAAAATACACCGTCAAATGGATTCAATTACTTTGTCAGTGCTCTATTTGAAAGCAGAAACCTGCCGTGTAAAGCTCAAGAAGTAAATAAAGTCTAACGATGAAGGACCAAATTCCAGTGGGAGTTTTGCTGGAGAAAGGCCTGCACAAGTTGACCTATTTAATTAAAATGCAATAAAATGCAATTTCCTTTACATCATTACACTCTAGTGTTAACCTTAGAATCACAAATTTGTTAAAAGCTGAGCAAAGTAGTTCATCTGTGGTTACCTCTTGGTAAAAAAAAAAATAAAGGCAAAAAGATGCTTTTAAGGAAATGTGTTAATAATTAAAAATAAACTTAATGGTCTAAATGAAGAGTACTGACAATATCAAAAAGGGTAATGACTTAATTATTTTTGTTGATGTCAGTTATTCATTTGTGGGCCATCAAGCTATAAACCAGGGTAATTTATTGACTGCAATATAAACTGGATATGTGCCATATTATTCAAGAAAAACAATACACTGCAAAAACAATACAGAGAAGAGGTAATTTGTACAGAGTTCATGAGATAATTATATCATCTAATTATGAAACTGACTCACTATGCCCTTGGCTCTATTTATTAGAAGAGAATTGAAGGACATACTAAACATACTGAGAGTCTAGTAATTTAAATTTAAATCCTGCCTGTACACCCAAACATCCAGGAACCGGTGTGATCCAGCACATGGATCAGGAGCCTGAAGGAGGATGCCATCATTTGGGACTCAGGATACTACTTCATTTTTCTGTGTGCTGGAAATTAAATGACTGTCCCATTTTGCTGGAAAGTGTCTTGAAACTCAGTCAATATCACAGAAAGCATTTAATGATATTAATAACACACACACACACAAAGTTATTAATTACTTATTTCAAGACTTGACAGCAGTTTGAAAACTGTCTGTACTTACGTGCCTCTCTGGAATAATCCAGCAGAAGCATTTGGATGCAAGTGGATGTGTTTCATGTTCAAACAGAAGCAAATCATTGGGGTGTCCAAACTGTAAGACATAACCAAGGCTCTGCACATATAAAGCTCATCAAAGCACAGAAATGACCAAGACCAAAACAAAAGCAAGTTACTGAATTGTTCTCCAAATTGCCAAATTGTAGCTGCACTGCAACCTTTTGAACTCTTTTCAGATGTTTTTCCTTGGACTTTTTATGCTATTTAAGGAACATACAAATATTTTCTTTGTCAATCATGTAACAGATTTAATTAAGTGAACCACTTTTTGGCATCTCTTCTGATGTTTTTTATTCTCAGTATACTGTGCATTTTACATCTGAATAGATTTTAATGGGTGACATCTAGCCATGCTATAGCAAAATGTGGAGGAAGCTAATATTCAGAATGATTATAAGGAGTTTATAAAACAGGAAAAAAAACCTCAGTATCTCTTTATTTGTTTGTTTTTATTGATAATAATGCTGGCTTGCATACAATACTTTTAAAAATGAATGCTACGAGTGTCTAGGAGACAGAATAACAAACAGAGAGCCTGGAAGACCTGGGTCTGAGCTTGACCCTGGTAGAGGAGGCATCATTCCGCATATTGGAAGGTGCAATGCTGGCTTAACAAATCCTCTCCCTCTACCAAGAGGGACTCTTCTGCCTGGAGGAGTCATCCCAGTGCCAGTGCAGCAATACACTGCCGTCTCCCAGTTGTGTTAATGGAGTTCCTTGTGGGACCACACTGGAAGAAAGAGCATTGAAACAATTACAATTAAAAATAACTCTCCCTCTCCTCCTCCCACAAATGGTTTATTTTTAACTTCCATCACTTCAGTGCTCCAATTGAAGCACTGTTCTACATGCAGTTGGTTTGGCACAGCTGAGGAGGTGACAAACTGCAGGCCAGAGGTGGGAACAAACATCTGGGGCAGGAGTTGGTTGCAGCAGCTTAGCTGCCAAAGGCAGCATATCACAGGGCTATGGTGTGATAGTTCATTGTATGAACTTAAACTTTCCTTTTCCTGACTGTTTTCATAGCCATGTAGCATCTCTGCTGCAAATCCCTGCAGCACAGAGGTGCTGGACCAGAGTTGCTTTCTTACCCCGACCTCGTTCATTTACATTAGAGATTTGCAGTCCTGTGAGTTTTATCATGGAGAAACACAGTGTAGGCAAAGCCCCAGGCAAATCACAAGCCCTATATCCTTTAAGACATTTATTTAGATGGCTAACTTTCAGTCAGTGGAAGACTTAAATGAACAAGGTTAGGAGCAGGCATACAGTCAGGGACAAAGCCTCGGCCATAGGGCAACAGCCACCTACACACCTCAGCTATGTTCCCTTGCGTGTCTCTGATCACAGCTTACATGCTGAGGATCAAGCTGTACATGTGATTCAGGACTGAGTAAGAACTTATGCTGGGTCATTTTGGCCAGGATTTGGGGGTTCTTCCATCTTTTCCTAAAGCACAGGCCATGAGTCACTTGCTGAAATCTCCTTTCTTATCTCTCCAACTTCCTGCCACTTCATGGACCTCAGGCAATAGTGGCTCTTTGATTTTTCTTGTCATCTGCCTGTGATTTTTGTCTCTTGAGGACTCAAAAGCTACAACCTAATTTGAATTTTTGCATACAGCTATGTAAGCACTTGGGCAAACTTGCATAGCCTTAGCATACAGGAAGTCAGATAATATCTAAACTCTTCCCCATTAGGGTAAAAGCCTGTCCCTAGTACGCTATTAATGAATGCATTCTAGAACAGACAACACAGTACATCATATAACCCATCCTACAGTTCCCTATATTAAAAGCAATCATCTGACTTGTTCATGTGTAACAGCATCACAGGATGACATCACCTAGAACACACTGAAGTCAACGGAAGAAATACCAATTCAGGTGGATTTGGATCTCTCCTTTAGTTCCTCAGGTAGCCCACCTTACACATCACTATCTGGGTTTTGAGCCTCCACAGTGTTCATCAGCCATTATTTTTCCTTCCAGTCTTGACCTAGACAAGGGACCTAAAAGATTTTGTTACTGACAACCAGTACTTTTGGTAGACATAAGACTTCAGTGTCAGACTTTTCAATAAGAAGACCTTGTTTCCCTGTGCAAGCATGTTGCTTCTTTTCTGCTCCACATGCACTGTTCTGGTAAAATAAAATAACACCACAGTAACTCTAAAGGAGCACTTCAATGGCACTCTACTATATCTTGACGGCATAAACAAAATAGCTAATGAAAAGCCACCCTTGAAGATAATCTAGCTCACAAAAGCGTAATTTTGTGACTGAATGAGGTGGCCTAAGCTTGGCTGGACCAGTTTGGACCATGAGGACCTGCAACACTTCAAGAGCTCTATGGAGCCTCAGTCTTTCATTGTCTGCAGAATTAGCCCTGGAACCATTTCTTTAAACTTTGGTGAGATATAAACTTCCTTATGTGTTCAGCTACTTCATGTTTATCTGCTATTTCTAACTGCTATTTCTAAATCTGCCATTTCTCCTTCGCATCACATAAGAAGGATAAGCTCTCACTGATTTCAATGACTTTACCTGCACTGGGGTATTTTTCTGTTTGTCTCCGAACCTCATTCATGCCTTTTCTGTCCTCACTTCCCAGAAGTGAAGCATCAAAGAACCCATACAGAGTATACAGAATCTATACACTCACTCCAGAGACCACAATATATGGTATGTAAATAATTTTTTTTTTAAAATGTATTTTTGCCAGTAATCCTTACATATCTATCAAGCTGGCAGTTATTTTAGAGAAGACTCATGCTACTTATAAAAAGCCCTTACCAAAATCAGCCAAGAAAAAATTGCCAAAATTCCAAGAATGAAAAATAGAAAGGCAGACAGGCAACTAATCCTTTTTGGAACTTTCAGACTGTGACCCGAGGCATGTTGTCAGAGGACAGGCAAAAATCAGATTCTTTTCCAAATGAGGAACAGTATGATGTTCCTCATCATACTATGATGTAACTATGGAAAGCTAAATTATGAGCATATGGTTTCTGCCTGCACAGAAAACATTCCCAAGAAGAGGACTGATCTGACGTAGTCGTAGTGGATGGCTACAAACTGCCAGACAGGCAGTACTGACTCAGAGCTCCCACTCCTGCACTCCCTTTCCTGGCAGTAGCTTGTGTGAAAGAGCAGAAAGAAGGAAAACCCATGGAATAATGAAGATGAATGCAATAAATATACCTGAGCCTGTCTACTTGCTTTAGTGGTTAATGCCACTAAAGAAACCCTGCAGAGCTTTAAGCAATTCTTAGTGATGAAGATTTATGAAGCCCTTTTAAAAACTTCATTAAGGGGTCAGAGAGATTTAAGTGGCCTCGCAAGCTCTGCACTAAGCCAAGAGATTCACTTTGCAGAAACTGAGTCAAAGGCAGTGAGGGGAGAGCTGGTTTGTAAGGGCTCTTCACGTGCTCTGGCCTGGGAGGAATGATGCTGGGTACCCTATGGATCTGGGCAGAACAGTGTGATGCTGAAGTCCAAGCAGGGTTGTATCACGTCAGACAGTTAAAGGAAGCTGCTTAGCACAAGTAATCGCCACAAATAGGGTTAAGGCCAGCATACTACGATAAGCAAGCCACGTCTGCATACACTGCTCACATGTCTCTCTTCTTCCAGCTTTCCTCAGCTTGTCCGAAATATGGTGAAGTATTTTTGTACTTCAGATGAGATGTGTTTTCCTCCTCCTGACGACAAGCACTGCCTGAATCCCTTCAAATCATAGCCCAGGATCTTACCTTCCATGCTGATGCCTCTGAGCAGTTGTTTAGAACTGTGATTATTTAGATATAAATAGCAGTGCTCATTAATCTAGCGATCACTTACTCCCAGCTATGAAAATGCAAATTGGGTTGGATTGTTTGTGTTTTCAAGAGAGAGAGAAGGTGGTGGTGGTAGGCGGGAAGGGGAATGTTCCCTGGGTGCTGCTGTTATCACCCTTTCGTCTCGGCGTGAGCCAGGGAACGTTTCATCTGCACCCTGCAGAGCTTTGCTGGGCTCTATTCCACCACCACTGAGGTGGGTGTGCATCATGCACGTCTTGTAAAGGCGGTTCATGGACTGACGGATTGGGTCAACCTCACAAAAAAACAACTCCTGGACTTTTTTTTTTTTTTTTTTTTTAATAGGTGTGCATCAGAATAAGCTCTAGTAGCTGACAAAGCCAGCAAACCTTGACAGAGCAAGATAGGCAGCTCTGGTACTGTCACAGGTAAAACTACCATTGCCTTTGGCTTGCTGAAGCTGCCTAATCATCAGGAAGCAGCCGCGATGGAGTAGGTGTCATGAGAGGTTATAAAATTCAGTATAAACCAAAGCAGCAGATCTCCTTCAGAAGCTGTGTTTCAGCTTGACTGCCGACCTGAACAAACGCCCTTTTCTAGATGGCTTATAACCCAATTCGTGGTGCTTCAGATGAAGTGCAGGAGGCGTTACACAGCCTCAGTGCCTAGCAAGCAGGCAAGGGCCTCCCCAGGAGCTAGAAGGAAGGAAGGTAAAAGAGAAAGACAGTAGAGGATGGAGGATGGGGGAGACTTGAGAAACCTGCAGTAAGAAGAGAACTGCTGGACTGAGCCATCAAAGACCTCCCTCAACTCATGTCCCATTCCAACAGCTGCCAGCAGCAGGCACTTACAGAAACTTCCCCCCAAAAAGGCTCCTGTTTTTTATTCCCATCCCCAGCATGTTAAATACCTTCAAGTCTAAATGCCTTCAGCATGAATTGAAGAGGGGTCCTGAGTTTTAGCAGTGTGTTATTTGAAGGAGAATCTCATAATGGAGTCAGTTTAACAACTCATTTTCATTATTTTATGGGAGCTTGTTCATACAGCCCCTCGCAGGGCTATTCAGGAACACACTTTTTACATTTGCAGAGCTTAAAGCACCTGTTTTCCACTAATTGAGAGGGATGGAGGCAACCACATGCTTGTGAATGGGTTTTTTCAATCAGATTTCATGGCAGAACGGCTCAAGCTTGGGGTAGCCTCCAGTAAGGGTTGAATTTATGAATGATGCAACAGACAACACACAGTCACCTCTCTGGGTGACAGCACTGTCTGGCACTACTTTAGCATCTATTAGAAATGCAGCATTGGCTATAGAGTCTCCAAACCAAGCTGTAGCAACACTTCCAAAACAGTTGTTTGATAAGCAATTCAATATTAATGAACAGTATAAGAAAGTTTATCTACCTCCATCCTGCAGGTTTTTAAAGGAGAAAAGGGCCTTATCTTGCTGCCTTCATTTTGACACAGTCATTTCTGATGCATTCCTGAAGCCGGCAACAAAGACAGGAGGTGTCTTCCCATCTGCAGGAGCAAGCAGAGATTCGGTGTTGAGCCAATTACCATTACGGCCGGCAGGAAGGAGAAGCCTCCCTCATGACAGTGAGTCATGAGATCTCAGCATTGACAAGGAGAACTACTACAGAAGAGCCAACTGCGTAATATCCCAAAGAAGAGTAATTAAGTGGCTTCATTGATGCAAGTTTTGATTGAGCTACACACTACAAATAGCAGCCTCATTCAGGCCATTTCAGTGACACATACTAGAGATAGGAAGAGCCAAGATAATAATGTTTTGCCACGGTGTTTTGGGAAACTGGAGATCAGGAATTTTTCCAGAGTGGGAAGCTCGGTTTTTTTCTCTGAAGACTTTATTTTGATTTCAAGCACTGCTGACTGTGCACTGTTGCCGTGTTCTTTAGATACCTTTTTTATCGCTCCCTTGGATTGTAAAGCACTGGGAGATTTCTGCAGTAGACAAAGACTCTTCTTAGGCATATGCTACAAGAGTGGAAGGAACTTGCTCCAGGTCTGCCATAAATAAGAGTTCAGCTCACATTATCTAACTACCTTTACATCAGAAGAGTTGCTCTTGCATACTCTATGAAGACTGGGGACACAAGATGATGAAGAGAAGTGGTGGGTGGCTTGGGCACCCAGTGCCTGAGTTCCTGGGTGTTGGTGTCAGCCCTGGGTGCCGATAATTCCTTCCACAGCCCCAAGGTGCAGCATGTTGCGTCTTTGACTGCCTTATGAGATGCTTGTGAGATGTTGCAATGGCTCAGCTGGGAGACTGAAGCTGCCCTAGGGGCTACTACACACAATAAGCCCATGTCACTCCAGTAGGCAAAACCCTGACCTGTATGGTTTCAGGTAACAGCAACTGGAGAGAGTAAAAGTACTTGGAGAGCTTAATAACAGCTCCAGAAAATAAACTCACAGTGAAGTGTACCCTGATCCTTCATCGTGAGCCATATTCATAGGCTGCCAAAGTAGGAAATGTCTGAGGTGACAGGAATCCATGAATCAGGGGCCCATTTGCTATTGTTTGGGTGAGGTTTTTTTTTTTTTTCATTTTCCACATGCAAAACAATACAAGTGGTCATAAAATTATTTAGGGACTTGTGCCGATCCCCAATTAGCACTCCTAAAACTTCTACTCACTTCAAGTTTGTGAGTGAAACAAAAGATAACCCGAAGCAGAACACAGCCCTGCTTTTCCTTGGGCCAGTGGGAATCATGCCAGCATTTGATTTTTCAAATCTGGTTTCCTCAGCTATAGGACTTGCCTGACTGAATAGTCACGCAGAGTTAGCAGCCTCAAGAACAAAAGTGTGAGTATGTTATGCCTGTTATACTCAAAAGTGGGTTATGTTTCCCACCAATTCCCTCAAGCAAAACCTGAACACCTGTGGAGCACCAGAATATTTCCCCCTTCTCTCTGTGGTGAGGTTTTAGCAACAAGTCAGTAGCAAAGTTTGTTGTAAACCCTCTTCTTTTGGGTGCTGTCATGGCTCTTACCTGGCATCTGTCAGCCCAAGCACCACATCATCCTTTTTGCACAGAGGGGAAGAAGATTACTCTTTCCTTTCCCCTCCATGTGGTAAGAAGTCACAGGCAACCACGGAGCTGCGTCATCCTGAATTGCCGTGACCAGATTTGCCAGGCAGCTTTTCCTACTGGAAAGCAAAAGTGCTGCAACCACTCGTCTGTCCGTGCCCATACCCTGGGCTGTGTGTAGGAAATGGGGTGGGCAGAAAGGCTCCTGTCCAGCACACAGCTGTGCATGCCCCCCACCCGTTCTATCCTGGTGCCAGGGGAGCGTGGAGCACAAGCAGGAGTGAGAGCATCTGGAACTGGCAGCCACCACGAAACTGCTGTGAGGGCTCAGATCCCACCCGCTGCATCATCTGGAATAAAACTGATTATCTGGGTGTTGCCCAGTCTGATGAAGGAAAAAGTAAACGGATCTTCAGGTAACGGGCTTCAAATATATAAATTAGGCTGCTGCAAAGAGAAAGGGAATATTTTTTTTTTTGCTCTGTTGGCAGACACAAGGGATGGGCTGCCCATTTAGCAAAGGTATAGGCAACCTTAAATTCTGCCAGAGAGGAGTGGAGGATCCCCATCACCTGTGCAGGTTAATCACCTTAGGGGAAGGCAAGACACAGGAAAAAAAAAGGACTGGGATCCCTCTGAGATCCCTCCTGACAGAAACCTCTCTGGCTCTGCAAATGAGCAATGATCCATGTCTGCTGGTAGACAGTGCGGTTGCAGGGGAGAAAAGCCACATTCCACAAATACATGATTCATTGAAAATCAATGACCAGCTCCAGAAACAATTCAGTATCAATGTTTTGCCTCAAAATTAGTCATGAAACCAAGAGGAGTTAAAAAAGGAACAGCTGTGGCTCAGCAATTAAACCCTTTCAGCAATTAAACCCCACCAATAAATACCAGCGAGTGCTGGAATGAACCTTTATTTCTAGAAATGATTTTAGCTGTGGAAAATATAAACTGTGTCTTCCCTGCAGACACAGCCAAAACTAATCAAAATACTCCTCGTAACAGAAAGGAAATACCTCTGGGCTGCGATAAGGAATATGAATGTAGTTCTTTTACGTCTCCACTAGCTAATAACAATAAGATGGACTGGTGGCACCGTTTTCAGCACGGAGATTAATAGTCAGGGAGAAACTGAGAAGGAGAAAGTACACTTTCAGTTTTCTTTCCGATGGCTAATTAAAAAGCTCATATCTGAGAGGAAACGTTGTGGAAATGAGAGCTATTTGGATGTGCCTTCCCCCATATACTATCATTCTGCTTTGTGAGGAATGCTTTATTAACGCTAATCTCATCCCTGTGCTTTGACAGAAGTTACGGTTTCCTTCCTTTGCAACTGCTAAGGCTCAGTTCTATTATGGGGTTTGTTTAATGGGAGCTTTATTATTTTACTAAATTACCTCATCTTCTGGGAACAAACTTAACCTTGAACTACGAAGTTAAATGGCTTTTTAATGACGCAAGTCTGTTTGGAAATTGTGCCTTGATGACTCTAAATTTTCTTCATTCTGCATGTTTAATATGTGCAATATACATTAAAAATTGACTCATTTCTGCAGACTTCCCTGATTCACGATTTTAAAATCGATTTTCTGCAATTATTAGGGTTAAGACAAGTGGGAACAAACATTCTTAATGGTATTCAGGCACCAGTGAGGAGCCCCTTGCATCCCTAGGGAATCCATCTTCACTAAGTTGGGAAATTTTACAACACTGATGTTTAAATGTTCAGTATTGAAATGTTGAAATTCTTAGGTGATTGAAGTATCACTCCTAGGTGCATTCTGGGATGGAGCCTTCTTGTGCTGCCATGACACTCAATGAGAGGCAATGAGAAATTACCATTAACCCAAATGAGGTGGTGATTGAATCCAGAGTTTGTAGTCAGGCCAAATGAATGTGATTTTCTAGGATGATCTATGGGATGGTAAATCTTTCTGATCCCAGATAAATTATTTTTTCTTGCAGGGCAGTTGTCTGAGCTCAGAGGGTGAAGCATGGTATGGGGCTATTTTGTTAAGATCTGATGTACACAGGAGGAATTACTGTCTTGGTTCCTGTTTGATTCCCTCCCAAATACCTGTAAGTTGCAGCAAACCCACACAAAAGACTTCTTGACTCTAGAAAAATGCTTGTGTATGTTTAGGGTGTGTGCAGGTTGGGTACTTCTGAGCCTGTGTTGCCCAGAGGTCACCTTTGGGCTAAGCTGAGGGCAGTGTTTTTTGTTTGTGTCAGACTTGAGTGAGAAGAAATACATGAAAATCAAACAGAAATATGCTGTTTGCTAATGGGGTAGCTACACTGTGATGACCTATCTATTAAGGAATATTGTTAAAGCTCGTGAGCTTCTTTCCATGTCTCCATTCAGAAGAGACCTGCATCTTCCTGCAGTAGGAGCAGAGGACTGGGCATCCTTCCTCATCAAACCACCAGACTCACATAGCCAGGCACAGACCATCATGTGCTTCCTGGAGACACCGAGGTGCTCCAGACCTGCTGCAGATGTGCACACCTGCATCCCTTGCCTGTTGCCTGAGAAAGATGGTACAGCCATCTGGGATATAGTTAGGGAACCAGCATCAGGAGGGCTGAGCTTGTTGAGGGGGGCAGCAACTTCTTCCCAGCCACTCTCTCTCCAAAGGAAAGGTGCCCTTCTCCAGCCCAAGATGGACGTGTGGCTTTACACAGTGAGGAAAAACGTCCCTGAAAGAGGTGGCAACTGTGAGCAGGCTGCAACACTGGAATAGCTCATCCAGGCTGCCAAGAGGTTCCCAGGAGAAAAAGCTACCAGGGCTGGTGGACAGGCTGGATAAATTGTCCCAAGGGCTCCAGGCAGCCCTTGTCCACATCAGGCTTCCAGTTTTGCCCCAAGCTGCTGAGGAATTAAAAGCAGGGTTGTCATGAGCAGGTGACTTTTAGCACATTTTTCATTCTGCCTTTGTCACCCTACAAAACAGTCCCGGCACATCATGTGAACACAGGTATCTCTAATGACAGCCTCAGAGTTGGCATTAGCTATTTCATCTGCTCTTAGACACCCAAAATCAGCTAAAACTTTTTCAGAGAAAACTAACAGTTCTGATATCTGGTTTCCCAGTCCTCAGAAGTTACTAAGCTGCTGTCTGAGCTTTACACTCAAATTAAGAGCAGAGCCTTTTCCCCTGGATGCTCTCATCAGATGACCCATTTCTAACATAATGCATCCAAGTCACTCCAGGACAAACTCTTCATCCTTTTTTGGTGCCATTCCAGTAAGATCACCTCTCATTCTCTTATTGCAGCGTTTTATACAGAGACCTTTGCACTTGCCGCAAGGAATGGTAGTTAATTCACCTGAAGAGACCACAAACAGCCAAGGGGCCCCCCACCCACAAACTTTTATTCCCTGCAGCACCTCCCATTCCTATAGTAGCCCTCGGCTCTCACATTATTATGAATCTCTGAAAACTCTTGCCCTACAAAGCAGGATGGCCCCAGGCAAACCTTCATAGCTACGTGTCAAATTGTTTTCCAGCCAAGAGCTGTGAGACAACACGACGCTGCCGGCATCAAGTACGCTGAGGGAGGAGTTCTGGCAGAAGTTCATTATTTGGGGATAGCAGCATTTCCCCACTGCCTTCCTATGGGGTGTGGACGATCTGGGTGTGGACTGGGTGATTAGCCCTGTTAGTCCCAGTATAGTCTGCCAATTTGCTTCCCCCACCACCTGGGTTTGCCCAGGAGCCCTGTGCCAGTGCAGCTCCAGTGTCACTCCAGTGAGACAACCAAGCATGGACGGGGCACTTGCCTTACACAAGGGCTCCTTGTGCCTTAAAAACTGCAGCTTGAGCACATCTGCTTTATTCTGTCTTTATTGCCTGTAGCCTGAAGACAAAATACCTTGCAAGAAGCCACTGAAAGTGAAAAGTCTGTATTTCCTACAGAATCTCTACATGCAAAAGAATATCTTTTCATATTTTCTTCCCCCTGGCCCTCTGGTTAGGTGCAAGTTCTGCCACCATAAATTTATGGCGTTGCTTGCAAAGTCAGTTGACAGACAAGGTCCTGCTGTGCTACTAAACATAAACATTTCACCTTCTTGTTGGGTTAAGCCTTGGCTGGATTTTTTTTTCACCAATAGTTTTTTTCCAAATGGGAATGCAAACAGCTGAAGCCCAGCGAGAAAACATGAAAATAGATTTCTAGGAAAGTAACCAAAAGAGCTTTACTAGCAGGACAAGTTACTTATCAAGAACTATTTTAGGAACGTGAGGAAATGAAACTTTGAAGAGAGAGTTCCAAGAGGGAAGATTTACTGAGGAGCTGAGGGTTCAAAGCACGATGACAGCACGGCTATCAGGAAACCTTCTCTGCACCTGTTTCTCCACCAGCTGCTGAACCGCACTCCCCCTCCTTTCTGCTGGCAGCTGAACGGCTGAGATCTGCATCCTCTTTTGTACTAATCTGCTCCACCGTCTGCCTGGAAATGTTTGCCAGTCCCCTCATCCCCTCCTCCTCCGGACCAGAGACATAAGTCACAGTTTCTGGTTTTAATGCCCAGCTGTGCTCCAGAGACTTTGTATAAATCCAAGTCCCACTCTCAGAAAACAGGGTCCAGCATGCCTCAGTTTCCCATCTGTACAAGAGAAATACATTACAGCTTTCCTTCCTTCTTATGCATACTATCTACTGAGGCTTCGGGCTCCTTAGGCTGGGACCTGCTTCTTTCAGCGGCTATGTCCAGCATTTAACACCAAAGGAGCCACCTTAGCTTCAGGTTATAGGTGCCGTTGTCCTTTAATGGTGCCGGACACATTTCTATTGTGGCCAATTTGTGCAAATTTACTGTAAATCAAACCCCTTCTATGCAAGGAGATGAAGTGTAGTCTTCCCGTGTGCCACTGCTTTGCACATGGGCTCTTTGCACAGGTCTCCTCCAAGCTACATCTGAACTGCCGGTTTCACAAGCAGGAGTCTCACCTTCAAACAAAAAGGTTGGAAGGGATGTTTTCATCAAGTTTCAAGCCCCCTGCCATGGGCAGGGACACCTCCCACTAGACCAGGTTGCCCAAAGCCCCATCCAGCCTGGCCTTGAACACTTCCAGGGATGGGGCATCCACAGCTTCTCTGGGGAACCTGTTCCAGTGCCACACCACCCTCAGGTTGAAACATTTCTCCTTAATATCTAATTCAAATCTATCCTCTTCCAGTTTGAAGCCATTACCCCTTATCCTATCACTACATGCTCTTGTAAGAAGTCCCTCTCCAGCTTTCTTGTAGGCCCCTGGAACTGGAGGGTACTGGAAGGCTGCCATAAGGTCTCCTCAGAGCCTTCTCTTCTCCAGGCTGAACAACCCCAACTCTCTCAGCCTGTCTTCAGCACATAGGCACCAAAGTAGACTTACTTGTGTCAACAAGTGATGCTACGTCTAGATGCGAGAAAGTGGGAGCACTTCCCATCTCAGCCAAACCCCAGCTCTACCTCAGACTGAACCATTGGCTTGCACCAACCACAACACTAACCAGACTTGCCCACTTCTCAGCTTTCCAGGAAGCCAGGACAGGGTTTGTGGAGCAAATATGGCCCAACAGGCTTCTTCCCTGCAAGGCCAGGGCAGGGTGACACAACCTGGTGTTCCCCAGCAGGCAGGTCCAGGAACATCCTGAGATGTTTTGCCCATGCTGCAGATGTGGTCAGCAAAGCCTCAGTCAGTAAAAGCTGCTAAGCAAACACAGCCACAGATCCTTCCCACGTCCCTTGCAGGGAAGCCACCTCCCTGGCAGCTGGTGGCCATCTTGTCATGAGTGGCAGCGCATGGGGGATATGAGGAGCACCTGCTCCCACAAAGACCGGGCTGGCCGTTTGAACACTTGTTTGAGCATTGTTCTTGCTCGCCCCTGGTGCACATGTCCAGGTTTGAGAAGGCTGCCAGGTCCCAGGCAGCACCAGAAAGGCTGAACTCAGGACGTGGTGCATGGGAAGAGATAAACTGTGGTGAGGAAGAGTCACAGGCAGCTTGCGGAGAAAGAAAGACCATACCAGAGGCCCTGATGGGGTGTCCACTCCTCAGCCGCAGGGCAGGGCAGCACATCTCCACTTTGGGCAATGAGGGCCTCAAGGAGACCTTTCTTTGAGGCATGAGCCTCTTGTTTTGATGCCATGTGTTGCAGTAGGCTGAGAGAGCGGATCCGGCTCCCAGCTGAGCGTGGCCCAGGGAGTCAAGGAAAAGGCTGAGGAGACTTCTCTCAGAAAAGTACTGTCCTCCATGAACTTGAACTATATCCCATAATGATGGATTTCAAATAAAGGACAGACCATTTAGCACGTAGCTGAGGAGCCTGTATCAAATTCCCAAGCTTCTTCTCCTCCTTGACAGTGAAAAAATCTGGTTTAATATATCTTAGATATCAAGTTCATGACCCCCTTAAAGAAAATCATTCTTGTTTTAACATCTGTGGCTGAAATGTCTTTAGCTGTGTGTGAGCAATATTGAGAACAGAGCTGTCTCCATCCCACTAAAGTCCACCTAACAACATTTCTTTGCTCTTTTCCACGTGTCCTCTCTTTGCTCACAGGCCCTTACCTGGTTGTTGGCTACTGTAGGGATGGCACAGGCAGGAGGAACAGCTAATTGCAAAAGAGTGGCAAGACATAGGCTATGCACTTGGAAACTTTGGTCAGACATGTATTTTTTGGTGAACGAATACCACTAAGGTTTGCAGTAAACTGGTGGGATTGTTGCTCCAGTCATTGTTATTATTGCCATCTCAGGAGCACCTGAAAGATTCATCCCAAGTCCCAGGACTTTTGAACGAAGGAGAGGTAGGGAGTGAGCTACAAGAGCTTCTAGTATGAGTTACGTGCATAGTGCTCAGAAATTTGTACCAGTTAGATGTATACAGATATATATGCACGCACCTTTTTTTTTATGCATGTGCATTTGACGTATGAATGTATATATAGACATGTATGGATGTCTCCTACCACTGTACAGCCCTCTAGGAAGCAGTACTCTCTTCCCAGTGCCTGGCCACACTGAGTGTGTTTTCAGCGTCCCCATTGCATTTACAGCCAGAAACGGGCAACCTGTGGACTCTCTAAACTTTGGGGGTCTCACGACTGGTCTCCCCATATCTGATTGCACATCCAAAGGCTGGCAGTGGCTGATCTCTGCTTTGGGCCTTTTTTCTGCCTGGGCAGGGAGCTCTGCCTGGGCTACAGCCTGCCACAGGCACCGCAGTGATGTCTTCGACCACAGTGATGTCTTCAAGGTATCTCATGAACAGCGAGGCTGTGTTTCAAGCTGAAGAGACGGGCAGCACCGAGTAGATGTTATCACATCCTCTGTAGAGAACTCCTGGGAGAGTGAGACCAAGCCTTGAAGCTTTCACCCAAGAAGCTTTGACCCCTTTGGCAAAGGCTGCCTTTTCCCTCTTTCCTTCCACTTCTCTCAGCAAAACAGTGGAGCCTACACCAGTCCTGTGGCATCAGGGCACCGTGCCACCCCACCGCAGCCACCCGATGATGGCCTAGCGGGGTCGGTAGGTGTTTGGGGCCGAGAGGAAACCCAGCACCTTTGCACATTGGAGCCGTTTACAATGACTTTTGTTGCTGATGGCGCATGTTTGGTTGTACTTGTTAAATCTTGTTAAACAGGAAACAGGTTTTGAGGCGAGAGGGTCCCTTAGAGTTCAAGCTCCCGCTTTCAAATGTTCTTACAAGATGCACAATTGGCACTGGCTTACAGGAAATATTTAATTGGAGTCGGAAGGCACTGGCTCCACCGACCTTGTATTACATTCCTCTGCGTGCTCCTTTCACAATGATTTTCACCTATAGCTTAAATCAGTGATTTATTTATACCAGCCAATGGTGAGCTCAGCAGCATCGAGGGGACGAGCAGACCACAGAGATGCAGCAAGCGAAAGGGAGGAGCGAGCAGCAAGGAACAGTCTTACGAAGCAGAAGGGGCTGCTGCAAACGCAAGAGTGACATATTTATGAGTCCTGTATCGGTTGCCTGCACTGATAAGCCATGGTCATTAAAGGAAGGAAAAGTCACCTTTGTGTATATAAAATATACAAGATTCATAGTCTGAAAAGACTCGACAGGAAAGCATTAGGTAAATAAAGGATATCCCATAAAGCATAATGTGAAAATTAAATTACCTCATAAGGGAGGAAGGCTGTCTGTCCCAGCAGTGAAAGTAAAGAAAAATGAAATTCCTCTGTTCCATCCCAAAGCTGATTTGGCTTTGGGATTTTGGGTGCAACTAGACACACTGTTACTGATGTCTATTAAAAAAGTGTTAAAGTCCATTACGTTGGACTGGAAATACTACTGCTTCCCATAAATTTTCACTGTATGCTCACAAGGTGGTGAGAAGCATCCTATGCACTGCTGCTCTTGGTGGCCAAACAACAGAAGTGCCATTTCAGGGGTCAGCTGGACTTTCAATGTTATTTCCAGTTTTCAGGTCTCACCAGATATTCTTTTCAACTGTTTTGAGGAGCTGTACTTGTAAAACACTTGGAAAAGTTTTCTTCCCTCTTCCCTGGACTTGTCTTTTCTAGTGAGTGAAACCTATTTTTTTCTTTAACTGGTCAGTGCACCTCCAAAGCTGAAGAAATGTTTAAACATCAGGGAGAGGAAAAAAGAAGCAAATTGAAAGAGTTCACTTATTGCACTATCCAGCAAAAGAGATAATGGGAGGAAAAGAAAAGAGAAAGGGGGAAAGAAAAGGATCATGCAGTATTTCAAAATTTTATAATTAAAAAGCAATTTGACTTTTTTTTTTAACAGAATTAACAATTTCATAAGTAAGTGGTTTGCTAGTGGTTGTCCCGTGGAAGACATACACAGTCCCTGCCTTGAATACAGGTGGCAAACCAGTGAGCATTGTATAGTTTTGCTCTGCCTCAGCAGCAAGTCCCTGTGGATGCAGCCCTCAGACCCTAATTGAAAGCTTCACTGATGCCGAAGGTCTTTGCACGGTGCTTTTGTTGGAGAGGAGATGATTTGACCTGAATCAAGCCAATCTCCTTTTTTATTGGAAACTTTGGTCCTGGAGACACGATCCCCACAGTGGTTAGGTAGATCCAAATAGTAGCTTTTAGCCACTGTAAGGTCAGATTTTTTTTCCCCAGCAGAAACATCCATTTGAAAATGTGGCTGTCTACTTTGGTGCTCTCTTTACATGCAAAAAGCCTGGGGGAAGCCACTTCCCCAACATGCTGCCAGATTTTGGAAGGATAACTTAAGCAAAGATCTCAGCACCAGCTTCTTGGGTCCCTGTTCCCAGGGACATGTGCCACAGTTGCTGATCCAACTGAGAAACACATTTGAATTCTCTAGGGCATCACACAAGCAAATCAAGCTGCTCTAATGCCTGGTCAGGGGCCCAGAAAAGAGAGACACAGTTAACCAGCATAGACTGCTTTTGCTCTGGAGTTGGCATCAACACCTCTTCCCACCCAGATCTGCTCCAGATCTTTACAAGTCTGGGTCATGTTGCAGCTACATCTCATTCTGCCTGTGAAGCCTTTTGCTCCTCAGGAGCCAGCAGTTTCCTCTCCAGAGTGTCTCCAACCTTTCAGGCCTCTGCATCAGGCAAATGTACTGAGCAATAACCCGGGTGAGCAATAAGCGACGGAAAGGAAGCAAGCAAGCAAGCAAGCAAGAAACCTATTCTGGGCAAACTGAATTGAGTCAATGAGGGTGAAACTTAGTTATCTTTGCAGACCAGTAATCTAATGGCATCACTTTTGCACGTCAATACAACCATTAAAGGGTCACCATAAACAGCTCTTCTCCCATTTTTGAAACCTCCACATTATAGACCCATGGTGTTAAACATGGAAGTTTCTTTTTCAAGTCAAAACAAACACAAGGCCTGGCTTTCTGCTCATGGCAATCAACATTGCTCCAGTGGCCTCTGTTGGCCTGGCTTTTACCAGACAGGGCCCTCACTCTTCTGGACCTGCCTTCTCCTTTCAGGTGCATGGGAGGAGGTACCTTATTTCTATCACACTTCTTCAAACTGAAAGGTGCCTCTGAGTGAGGCAATCAATATTGCAGCCAGGTTTACATCTAGGAATCTGACTAAAGGAACAATACAACAGTGATTTGCCACTTCTGGAAATGCAGTTTAGTCCAATCCTATCGTCCTTAACCACAGCCCCTGGGGACTTTTCTTTATTTGTAAGGGGTTTACTTTCAAAACTCTGCATGTAGTCCCCCATTAGATAAATAAGGTGTGATCCAGAAGCAAGAAATGGGAGATCAGTTTTGTGAGAAGCCTGCTAGATGAGACATCTTCATTCCATTTGATCTGGGATTTTTCTTTTATTCCCTCTTTCACTCTTTACTGATGTCTTAGACCCTCTCTAATAAATAACTAGTCCACATCACTAAACCGCTGCCCATAACTCAGAGCAATTTGTTACTGTTGGCAATGTCTGCACAGTGGGGGCCCGGGAACAGGCCAGCATGGAAGCAGTAATGCCTCCCACTCTTCAGGAGCACGATTTCTGCCTGATTACAAAAGGGGTCACTGGTAGGACAATACAGAGAAGGTCGTATACAATTGCCTGCACACAAATTGCATGTGCTGCATGATCCTCTCATGAGCTACTTTACCCAGGAATAAGGAGGAATAGGTGCTGTGATATCAACACCGCAGATGTGGCAGCACGTTAAAAAAATTAATACATATACATAATCACCAGAACACAATGAAAGTGTTTGAGCATTTTATATAGCCCTGGGCCCAGAGGATAATTTAAAATACAGAAATTCCTCTAGAAACAATGATATAATAAATCCACTAAATCTAAGGTCCTTCCAGAGGTAAGACTATAAACATAGTCTCCAAATACTTGGTGGGGTTGTAACACTGAAAGTCATGTATGGTTTTCAAAAGAAAGAAATGAGAAAGGACTAGACACGCTTTTTCCCTTGACCCCCATCTCTCTGTCCTTCATGACCACTCAGCAGCACAAAGAGGCCTCCTTCCCACAGTGTGGTTATTTTGCTGGTGCCCACCATAAAATAATCAGCTGGGAGTAACACTGCAGAGAAAGAGGGATTTTCACACAGAGCGCAGGTGTCCTCTGCCTGCAAAAGATTTAAGGGTTAGCAAAGGACATGTGGCGCTACACAGATGGGGCACCTACTTTTCTTCTTTCCAGAAAGCTCATGAGGGCTGAGGGAGGAAGAACAGCAGCTCCTGGTAAAAAAAACACCTCAGTCTTTGGGAAGAAAACTAATCCTAGTACACTCTGCTTTCTCCAGTTCAGTGGGCTTTTTCTCAGCTTCCCTTTGTCTATGCACTTATGAACATATAGTCTCTAATATGCCTTTCTCCCTGTAGCCACCTTCCTTGAGAGCCCTGGCTCAACTGAACACCTTTTGGATACCAAGATCTGGAGGCAGGAAGCAGAGGGAACATGATTGCTGTACACACTCTGGTCTCTCGTTGCCAATTAGCTGGTCTTTGTGGATGTTGGTACTTGAGCCTGGAAACCTTGGGGCTCAATGGAAAAGCATCAAATGGAAGGTAAAAAATAAGTCAGCAGAGCAACTGGAGGGCAACTGTGGTTTACCTGGGTTGTAACATCTGGGCTCAGAAGCACCGTGTGCCAGTGCTTTCCTATTTCAAAGTCATCTTATTTGTTTCTGTGGGGATTTGGGGGAAGTTTGTTATTCACTGTTGGTTTTGTGTTTTTGTTTTGCTTTTTAACAAAGCACCTTTAGAAAGAGTATGCTTTCCAAAAAGGCATTGTTTAAGGTAATAATACAAGAGGCAAAATGGGGGATGTGGGGGAAGGCAAGGGAGAAGCAAAGCAGAAAGAAAACCTCCTCAGTTGCTCTCAGAAGAAAAACACTGGGTCTATAGGGTGTGATGGCTTAAAAAAGAGAGGTCACCCTGGAATTTTTTGGATACATTTCATGGAAGATCATTTATTCTGGAAAAAAAGAAACCCTCTGTTTTTTCTTGAAATGTTATTTTGTCACTTAAGACCATGGCATAGCCAAGGAAGGCACAATACCAAGCTCCCAGAGCTCTCATGTGTGAAGCAGAAGAAGTATGGCAAATTCAGTTTTGGCGACAAGCACACTAATGACCAAATTAAAGACCATGATGATAATTTTCCAAAGGGAGTTACAGGAGCCTTGAATGAAAGCCCCATATTGCCTAGGACCTTCACGTGCTCTTTGGCAGAACTGAGTTGCCCATTCGGAGGAGGTAAAGTCAACTGGAAGAGGAAAGCGATATAAGTCAGACTTGGGGAAGGGAAGATGATTTCAGCTGCTCCACTCCAAATGTGCAGAAAAGTGAAGATGATGGAGCTAGAAGAAAGACCAGGGTGCCAAGGAGCCCAGTATCCCATGACATCACTCTGCAGGCACAGGAGCAGATTTTCTGCCTTGTATGCTGCCACCACTTCAGCACATTTTGGGAAGGGCAAGATCATAAAAGATCACTGGCCGTGTTAGTGATGGACACTGCTTACATTGGTCGTTTGTGGGGGAGAACAACAGAAAGCAAGTCTGCTTTCTTTGGCATTAAGCAAAAAGATAAACTCAGTAGCAGAAGGGACAGGCAGAAGATTATCTCTTTCTCCATCCCTTTTAAGATTTGCCTTGGTCAAACGATGATTGTTAATACATGGATGTCTCAAATAACATGCAAGGTTCAGATAGCTCTGCTAGTTACCAATTAATTGTTTGACGGCAACAAGTTCTTTGCGAGAGATCAATGTTAAACTAAAATGACTAATTTTGCTTACATAATTCACATTAGTGGCATCTTATTGTGCAAAAAAAAAAAGGAGGCAGCTTGTGGTGATAACAAACTTCACAAGATGGTGGCATTTGCCTTGTTTTGCATGTTTCAAAAAAGCCTGGGCACCTAATTAGATCATGTGAAGGGAAGGTTTTGTGCGGTACCTCTCCATCTGTGTAATGCTGTAACACTGAGCTTCTACACAGTCCCACAAAAATAAAGGAGCTGCTCACACACTTAAAAGTCAGACACAGCTACTTGTTTTGCTGGATCAAGACCAAATCTCTTGTGTCTCCAAAATGGAACTAACAACCCACCACAAGCTCTCATGTGATTTCCAGTATTTCTCATTTCAAGGCAGGCTACAAATCTTGCCAGGAAACTTCATGGTGCTACACCTCGCAAGCCAATTCTGGTCAGACCTAGTAATGACAGTGATTCCTTAAAATGGAAAATAGTTCATATAAGATAACTGTGCACATTCAAACTTCAAGCTTCAGTGTCAGCTTGGTTCAATTTGGGGCTTATAGATTAACTCTGCTTACTTACTTCTCTTTAAGCTATATTCATTTGCCTTCTCTTAACATGCTTTCTGTCATGCTTCGCCTTCATTGCTCTTGCCCAGCATTTCCAGATCTGCTAAACCTGCACCTTTTACCTTATTTATTTCTCTGGAATAGAACGAGCCCCTCCTCCTGCCTCCCCCTTATCCCTGTGTAAGTAACATCCATCACTGTATCAGCACCTGTCTCAGCAGCACTAGGGAAGGGTCAAGGTATTATTTCCTACCCTTGACAGGTGTTATAACAACACTGAACCACCCCGACTTATAAAAGTTTCCATTCTGCAAACTGTTGCGTGTACTTTTCTTCCTGCTATTCCATCCTCCCTGGAGGCTTCTTGGCTCTACTCATGCCAAGGCAAAAAGCCACTCGCACTTCCATGAATGCAAAAGTGAAAGACAGGCTTTCCCCATCTTGCACAGTGTCCAGAATAGCCAGTGCACATGAGCGCAGTCTCAGGGGTCTTCTGCGATGGCCAAGGCTGTTGTTGCCTCTCCCGGGTCAGGCTCTGTCTGAGGTAGGGTGGGAAACCTCTCGCCAGACAGGATCATGCTCGGGCTAAAATAGGAGACCCAGAGGAGCAAAATAACCACACAGAGGCACAGAAATGCATCTCAGATACCAAACAGTTAGTCATTGTCCATGGAGGGGGTCAACCCACGCATGCACTTACACAGCTTACCTACACAAGCAACATCATAACCAGACCTAGGAAACCAGGACAAGGATCGGGGCCTGACTGCAGCAGACACAGAGCAGGTAACACAGAATTTGGACTCTTGGGATGCCAGTTTGGTTGCAGCAGGTCAAAAAGCCAGAAGAGATGACAAAATGCCAGTGCTGAGTAGAATCAGTAGCGCAGACACGCACAGCACAAGCGCTCTGGAGTGCTCTTCAGAGATATGCTGGGTCCTCCTCTTCTCTCTGCATTCCTCACTCCCCATTTCTGCCCCCTGTGGAAGAGCTCGCACACACAGAGTCGTACCCACTGTATGAGCATAAGCCTTCTGCACTCTCCCTCCTGTAACATCCAGAGATTGAGAACAGTTTTAGGAACAAACAATTTATTAAAGCCATGCAGTCTGTGAGAAATGTGAAATATTTGGAGGTCGGGTTCTCGGCTGTGCAAAAGTTACACATCTAGGCAAGTCAGCTGTCTCTTTTATGGGGAAATAGGCATCCCTGCAAGGTGACCTGTTTCAGCTTAGTCTAAGTGTCCAGACGAAACTAGATTAAATCGCTCCCTTCCATTAAATCTCTCTGTCCATCAACTACCGTGGGAAGTTAGGCAAAACTAAATGCCTAACTCTCAGTTAAGTGGGATGAATCCCCTCCTTTGAGTCCCAGCTGCTCAGATGTGGTTCAGAATCTCCCATCTCCTACAAGACAAATTTCCCGTGTGTCTGAAGTTCAGAAAGACAATACAGAAGGCCATTCCCTCAGGGAAAAGGTGAGCTCCTTGGAGTCGCTGCTTTTCAGGACCCCTGACTCCACCCCATATACACCCTTCCCTTTTGCAATGACATATTTCATCTTCATGAATCAAGCACTTACTGCTGAGCACACCAGTGTCCAGCATGAATATTATGCCTGGTCTTTTCTGAGTCACTCCAGGAAATGTGAGGAAATTTGTATATCCAAATAACAATGCAGGGAGAAGGCTACAGTTACAAAATAACTGTTTTTATTAAAACAGTTGGTGTTATTGTATATTAGTCTATATCTTCCATTTTGCATGTGTTTGATTTGGTTTGGGTTTTTTCCCCACAAAGGAGCACTGTAGGAGTAACTATATGTTCTTGTGTTCAGTTGCTTTCAACCATTGTAGAAAAGCTGCTCAAGAAGCACCCGAATAGTTAACAATTGACTGGACATGTTCAGAGGTAGATTGACTATATTTCTGGCATCCTGAGCCTGGCAAGCCAGTGAAGAACACCACAGCACCAAACATCAGTTATTTCTACTCTCCAGTTGGACTTCTGCAGTCTGAGAGGCGGAATAAGAGAGGTTACAGCAGCCTTTGTCCATCAGAGGCATCCCCCAAGCAGAGGAATCCTTGCAAAGGCTGCCTTTTTTTTTTTTTAAATCTAATTAATTCCTTAATTATGATTAATTGCTTAACTTAGTTTGGCTATAAATCATAAAGCAAGCTCAGAGATTTATCCAGCAGAGACACGCACAGCCTCTTCGACACAACACTGGCACCCAATCTCCTGATTCACTGGCAAAAGTGCTTTCAGTGAAACCCAGAAAAAGAAACTGCAAAAACAAACAAGAGCAATAAAATAATACCCTACACAAAGAATAAAGAAAAGGCTAAAGTCAGCATTTTAGCTGATAGTCTGTCTTCAGGAAATGCCTGTGAAAACAGTTTTGGAAAGTAATAGCTGATCTGGCTGTAGATACTCCTTGAAACAAGAAAGGTGCAAAATCCTGGTGCCTTCTTTTTCAAAAAATAAATAAATAAATGAAAATAGTTCTCACCAGGAGAGAAGTATTTTGCCACCCTTTGAAAGGCAGAATGCCTTATTATGGGTAAAGTATTAGAAGATACAAAGCTGCCAGAAGAAGGATTCATGTATTTGTAAGAGCAAAAGGAAATAGCTCTGCATTAAAAATGAGTGAATGGAAAGGGATAGACAAACACAGAGGAGGCCACTACGGTGATGAAGTGTTTACTTAGCTAGGCACTCTCTGCATCTCTGCGTGCCATCATCACGGTTTTCCTCATTCTCAGAATTTTTCACGTGGCGTTTTTTTTTGGTTTTTTTTTAGTTGACAGGCAATTGTACCCATGAAAATCCGAACCCAGGTCTGCTTTGCTGCATCCCTTCTCTTCTTCACTCACACAGTGGCACGTATTCTGCAGGAGGGAGAAACAGACGGAGAGCTGGCAGGTGTCATACTCCCATTAAAGACAAGAACTATAGCTGCAAAGGTCTTCTTACTGTAACATTCTGACTAACAACTCCAGTTAAGCAAGGCACTGTAAGTGTTGCTCCAAAAAGCAAGCTCCCCTTCTTTCCTCATATTCACACTCACTTAAAACATACCCTCCTCTCGCAATGGCAGTGGGATTAGTCTCACTGTGCCAATACCTTTTCCTGGGGACAGAAACTGAGTGCAAGGCAGGGAAGGCCCCACACCTGCAATGCAAATGATATCCTGAACGTGTCACCAGAAAATGCACACAGAGCAGAGGGGAGGCCTGGCAGATGTGCTGTGCTGAAACCTGGCAGCAGCAGAAATAGCACTAACTTCACTGTCGTCACCCAAAGTCCTGGGGCAACACCACTGTGGGGGCACATTTAATTGAGGGGGATGCTTCCCAGGCTGACACATAAGTGGGCGCGCAGCGACCTCAGGATATGGTTTATTCTCCATTTCTTTAAAGGCAGTGGGAGGCCGCAGAGAGGTGTCCCAGTGCCTGGAGCTGGAGGGAGGAAAGGCTGGTGGATGATGCACCTCCTGGCTACTTGGCTTAAATGGCAGCTCAGACCCCCGTGCTCCCTCAGTTGCGGTTTGTGCTTTCTTGGGAGGAGGGGCTCTCCAGGGGGAACGCGGGGAGCTGATGCTATGAAACAGGCCGTAAGTCAAAACGTTGGCTTTTCTGGTCAACCTGAGTACTCGTAGAAGCAGCTTCCAGATTGCCCGGTCTGTTGGGCAGTGGGACATCTCTTGCTGACCTGGGCAGTACTGGGATCAGGCAAGCAGCGTAGTGAAGGCAGGAGATCAGACACGTGATGGACAATACTGGAGTTGGGATCAGAGATGGTAGACTAAGGTGGGTGTTTTGGGGGCTGTAGAAGCACGTGCATTTTAGCCAGCTGCCAGTCTCCAGTTTTAACTACCGGGTTGCAGGTGAGGGAACCTGGAGCAATGCTCAATAGCTTTGGGAAAAACAAAGACGATCGATAGGATCCTTATATTCAGGGGAGTCCTCCCCAGAGCCCCTGAAAGTGTCTGGTATATTAAAAATTATTAAGCTCAGGTATTGGATGCAACGTGCCTGGAAATTGTATGACAGAAAGGAAGTGGCAGCCCGCCATCCCAGCCAGCCACTCCAGCATCCGCGTCTTCCTCACATCTAGTGCCAGAATCAATCGACCGATCCAGATCCTGATCTGATATGGCTGTGACTGGCATGGAAATGGGAAGGGAACCATCCCAAACAATAACAGCAAAATGAGTATCTCTTTAGAAATTGCCTAAGCAAACAGACACGATAACCTAATCCAACCAAAAATAAAAAATGATGCCTCTGAACAGCAGTAAGTGGAAGATAAGAACTAGTCTTTTATCGAGTCCAGAGGCCTTCTGGACAGAAGGAAAAACAAGTGGAAGATCAAATGGATTGTGGGTCAAGTAAAGCACTAGGCAAAGAGGTTTGAAGCCAAACCACAGGACACATTTGTCAAGCTCTTAAAAAAATAGAAATGCAGGATCAAAGCAGAAGCACTTTGCAAATATTAACATTTGTCACCTACTTTTACTTTTGATGTACTTCATTTTGAAGACATTTCTCCCTTCTCTCTTTTTTTTTTTCAAACAGGATAATCTAATCTTTCAGTACACACACTTGCCCCCTTCAAAAGAAACACGATGACAATATTACTGAAACATGGAAGACTTTAATAAGAACAGATTAAAAGAGCCAACATATGGAAAACAAATAATAAAAATATATTAAGCAGCAGTGTAGGGAATTGTTGTTGACACTGTTGTCAAATGTTCTAATATAAAGGTTTTGGTAGTTTTCCCAACAAAATATAAGTGAAACAATAACTCTTTGTATTGCCTCACATTCAAGTGGAGGAAGAGCATTCCTGTAGCGCTTGAGTCAGCAACAACATAATTAAAGAAAATCACATTAGCACCAAATGGATCACATTCATTGCTGTTGTGTATGTGTTGTTTTGGAGATGTTACCCCATTGATTAACAGGACCAAAATATGGATTAAAAAAGAGAAATAAAAAAATAGCTTGAAAACCTTTTCTGAAGCGTTTTCAGCTGTGTGTTTGTCCCTGCTACACCAACCCTGCAGCTCATGTCCTTCAGACAAAGACGGTGAGATGAATCCTAACTCAGTGGTGGGCAGATGTTCCCGCAAGACTGGGTGACAGTTTTGTTTTCTTCCTCCATTCAGTCAGAAGGTTTTCGCATCCCCCCTGACATCCCGAGCTGCGGGACTGCAGAGGGAAGCAGCATTCGAGGACCTTCAGCGTGCGTCAACAGCAACCTCCTGCACGCTGAGAGTTTTACGGCTCTGCGGCCGAGGTACTGCTTTGCACGGCACAAGATACATAACAACAACAATACCTCAGGCTGAATTTAGGAAATTCGGTAATTGTCAAGTGTGGTAAACCATCTTTAAAGCAAACACTCTTAAAAGCGGAGAGATAAAGTTCATTCCCCCGCGACGAGGTGGTAGCGAGGAATACGGCGAGGCTGTGGGCAGGGTTTCAAAGCAGCTTGGTGGCGTTGGGTGAGATACCGCCGCCTGCTCCCGGCGGGATTTCTGAGACTGCTGGCACCAGGGTGACAGGCCAGTAATCGTTAACAGGGGAAGTCTGTCTGGTGCCTGCTCTTTGTTCCAGCCCCACTTTCATATTTGAGAACCCTTATGGTATACTTTCTATTCACAGTAACGTTTTAGCCTGTCGCAAGTGTGGCCCCAGTGATTATAGTTAGGCAAATACAGCAAGAACCCACACATGCTTGAGCCCTTTTTTTTTTCCCACCCTCAGTTTCCACTTGTTAATATTTGACTGAGTGTAGTTTGAACAAGTACTTCCCAAATATATTTCAGCTTTCAAAAAAAAAAAAAAGCCACCAAACATT
The DNA here is from genome assembly GCA_002844005.1 of Limosa lapponica baueri. Classification (NCBI taxonomy): domain Eukaryota; kingdom Metazoa; phylum Chordata; class Aves; order Charadriiformes; family Scolopacidae; genus Limosa; species Limosa lapponica. Next base: position 315,377 of record KZ506064.1, read on the forward strand.
TAGGGTGCTCAGAACATTTATGGCTGAAACTCGTTCTGCAGGTTCAGCCATCTGTCCTGCCCGTCCTTGTACTCTTGTAAAATGCAGCGGGTTGTCTTATTGGGGAACTCACAACGCCCCTGGCATGACATTTCATCCCTGGATATCTCACCAGGATGACTTCTTGGAAACACTAAAAGCAAGGAAGATGCTAGGAAGATGTGGCTCAAAATGCTTAAAGTTGCAAGGGGGAAGTAGGCATTGGAATACAGATAGCAATCTCCCAATGGATCCACCTGAAGGAAGGACATACCCAGAATGAGGAACTGTGATTGTCTCCATAGAAAAAGGATCATGGAACACATGCTTCTGACTACATTAAAGTGAATTGCAGTCCCAGTAGGAATATCAGAGCTGGGCCAACGTGATGACCAAGATTACCAAGTGGGTTGATTACCATTGCTAACTACTATGCACATAAAAGAGCTCGTCAAGGGGATCCAGTCTTGCTACTTACCATTGGAGAAACATACCTGAAATTTCACAGAAGTTGGAATAAATGAGGTCCCAGTCCCATCAACTCCAGCAGCTGTTCTTCCAAGCACTTTGTGCAGGTCTATGCAGTCTTAGCACAGGTGACTCGATGTGAATTTACACAAAGGCTTCTTCATTCTGCTTCTGGCAACATAAACCATTTTAAAGAGGATATCAATGATACCGTTCTGATGGAAGTTATAACAATTGTTCTTATGTGAACCTGTTCATCTATTTTAAATCTCCTTAATCCTATGCCAGGACAAATGTGAAATTGGAGAATTTTACACGCTCAGCTTCTTTTTTCAGCCATGCATATATATCAGTCCTGGATTTCGTATTTCTGTCCACAAGATTATTCCCTGTGTGGTGATATTGTTTGTACACCAAGATGGGGAAACAAAGACCCTGCAATAATAATAACAAGGAAGCCCATTTTCCCTTTGAAGAAAAGCTCTTTGTTTTTTTAAAATGTTGTGATAGATGTAAACAATTGTGTGTTCTTAGAAATTATAGGTATTTTTTAACAGGCAAATTCAGCATTATTGAAATAACCTTCAGCAAGCTTGAAAGGTTTTCACATGAGCAAAGAAGGGGGTTGTGGGGTTCATCTCAAAGCTTGTCTAATTACACAGACTTACAGGAATTGAAAAATAGGGTGGAAACTGCACTGCATGACAGCAATTCCACTTTCACATTGCCTTGCTTGTGACTGGAATCTGCTTGTGACATGTTACCTTAGCTGAAGCTCTGGCCCACTATGGCAATTAAAAAATTCTGATCTCACCTTTTCTCACAGTGAAAAAAAAGTGTTGGGAAGGCTGAAAAAGGGAGATAACCTTTTTCTAACAGGTTGACTTCCAATAAATAAATTATTAATGTTAATAACATTTATTAATGGTGCAGGATAAGTGTTTGAATCAAGTAATGTTTTTATCACACTCATCTCACTTTACCATTGGAAGCCTCAGAACCAAAGAAACCCCCTGAACCCAAAACCAAAAACTAAAAACCGTTGCTGTCCTCCCTGATGCTGCTTCGGTGCTAGTGAAGCCACATCATCTCACACTGCCCCTTGCAGACATCCTGGGTGAAGGCCCAGTTTTGTTGAGCTGGGTTTTACACGGCCACTTAAATAACTACCAGATTTTCCATTGGTTTCTTCATTCCTTTCCCAGGAACAAACAGACGCTGTCTCTCCACCCTTGACATTCCCCAGACTGTAGATGTTAATGCCACGTCTCCATTGCTTCTCCTTGGTTATCCCTTTTTCCAGGTGTCATCTACCTTCATAGATACTTATTCCACTGTATCTTCTAATCTTCTTCTAATTTCCCACTGGGAAATCACAGTTGGAGCTGTCTTGTTGTTTTCTCCCTGGAAGACACCACTTTTGCTGTAGCACATGGAAGGATCATGGTTTTCCTTTCAAAAAAAATATCTCACCAGCTCAAGCAGGTAAGCGGAGGCAACCTGCAAGCCCTTGTCTACAGGGCCTGTGGTTGCTGCCAAACAACCCCTCTTCATAGCACCTCATCCTGGAAATGCAGCCACGGAGCAGTTCACATTTTCAAAGTGTAAATCAGTCTCGTATCTTGGATGCAACTGGTACAGTTAGAGCACGGTCTGTTTAAATCAGCTCAGAAAGTGAAAACCAAATAATGAATGAGCATAGAAAATTAGCTTGGCAAAACTCCACTGCGATGATTTGTTTTCCAAAGTGCGGCTGATTTACAGATTTGAGGCCTCCATTGGTGCTCTCTAGGTTTAAAGCAAGATATTTCAACAAAAATTATAGCTGAAGAGCAGTTCTGCTGATCCACGAAATGTTCTGAGGGTGACAGTGAATGCTCGAGGTATGTGTGAGAGGACTATATCCCAGCTGGTACTGTTACATCTCTGCACAAAGCAGCCAAGCAAGCAGAGTTCCTGAATTTATTGACTTCCAGACCCCTGCCTTGCCCACAGCCTCATGGTCACCCTGCTGACCCAACAGACCAAGAGTGGGTTTAGCCAGATTCCTGCAGATTCCTGCCAAAAAGGCACCCTCTAGCCAGAAGGGGCACACAGAGGCTCAGCTGCCTCTGTATAGCTCCCAGCTACCCACCACCGAAACCATCCCTTCCCGTGGGGGCAAGGTGACTCCCCAGACAGTTTGGGTGCCGGGGCTGCACCCGCTGTCCAGTGTGTAGAGTAGATGGTGAGGATCAGAGCATCCGATTTTAAAGTGGCCTTTTTTTACCCAGCAGCTTTGCTCGTCATTGTGATTGCTCGCCGGTGGGATGGCTGCAGTGTGGTGCAGACCCTGCAATGAGTCCCTCACCTCTGCCACACTGCAGAGGGCAGCGGGAAGCCTCCAAGAGCCAAATCACGTGTATAAGAGCCCTTGGAGAAAACAAATGCTAAACAAGCCGCTGCCTTGGGCCTGTTGAAGTTTTTCTTACACTGATAATAAAGGGAGAACAAGATCTCCTTGTGCTTGTTCCTATCTGTTTTCCACCCCGAATGCTTAACGTCCATCAAATTCTTGAGCGAGGAACCAACAGTTCTAGGAGAGATTGACCTGCATGATTTGTCAGCCGTAATGGATGTTTCATCCCTAATAAACTGGAAAGGGACTCTTTTTTTGGTGGCAGAGGTACTGGTAGCTGACACCAAGTGGAATAATTGGCTGCGTGCCTGCTAGCTGTGGGAAGGTGCCCAGGCTGGAGCCTCCAAGATGGAGCAGCTTTTCTTTTTATTGTAGCATGAAATTAGACAATGGAAATTTCAACCTTGACAGGTTGGGAACTTGGGACCTTGACAGGCTTGAGAGGTGGGCCTATGCGAACCTCATGAAGTTCAACAAGGCCAAGTGCAAGGTCCTGCACGTGAGTCTGGGCAATCCCAAGCACGAATACAGGCTGGTGGAGAATGGATTGAGAGCAGCCCTGAGAAGAAGGACTTGGGGGTGTTGGTTGATGAGAAGCTCAACATGAGCTAGCAATGTGCACTTGCAGCCCAGAAAGCCAACCGCATCCTGGCCTGCATCAAAAGAAGCATAGCCAGTGAGTCGAGAGAGGGGATTCTGCCCCTGTACTCCACTCTGGTGTGACCCCACCAGGATTACTGTGTCCAGCTCTGGTGCTCCCATCATAAGAAGGACATGGACCAGTTGGAACGAGTCCAGGGGAGGACTGTGAAGATGATCAGAGGACTTGAGCACCTCTCCTATGAAGACAGGCTGAGAGAGTTGGGTTTGTTCAGCCTGGAGAAGAGAAGGCTCCAGGGAGACCTTATAGCAGCCTTCCAATACCTAAAGAGGGCCTACAAGAAAGCTGGGAAGGGACTTTTTACAAGGGCATGTAGTGATAGAACAAGAGGTAATAGCTTGAAACTGAAGATTTAGATTAGATATCAGGAAGAAATTCTTTACGATGAGGGTGATGAGACCCTGGCACAGGTTTCTCAGGGAGGTTGTTGAGGACCCAACCCTGGAAGTGTTCAAGGCCAGGTTGGATGGGGCTTTGAGCAACCTGGTCTAGTGGGAGGTGTCCCTGCCCATGGCAGGGGGGTTGGAACTCAATGATCTTTAAGGTCCTTTCCAACCTAAACCATTCTATGATTCTAAAGAATCTTAAGATACAACAAAGTGTGCATCAGAGGTTATATAAGCAGTACAACCCTATTAATTTCAGCATCCTAAACATAAGGATTTATACCCACCGTGCTAATTTAAAAGAAAAACCAAACTCAAGAGGATGGATTGTGCCCTCACTTCAACTCCTAAGGGGGCAAATGTGTCTTTTGGAAGATGTGACATATTGGCTGGGAAAGCAGTGTGGATGTTTACTAACAGCTTCCTCACAAATAAAAATGGGGAAAAGCGTTCATTAAACTTTCAAGCTTTTAAAGTTAAGAAGACAGACACAAACCCCTATTTGACATATGATCTGAAGAATGAAAAGAGAGAGGTCCTTTCACCATAGGGGGGAAAGGTGGTTTTGTTTCTATCACACATGAACTCTAGAAGTGGTAAAGCAACAGAATGGTAGGTGATATTTCAAACTATTAATTTATCTGGGCCTACAGAAAGAGAAGCTAAAAAGTTCTGTCACAATGTTGTCATGGCCAGAAATACTGACAGTTATCAAACCATCCTCAGGAAGCTAGAACAGGCTTGGAGAAGAAGAGCTTTGACAGGACAGAAACCGGAAGGAGACAACACTCGAATTACTCAGAAATTACTTGGCTGCAAGAGGGGCTAGTCAGAAATGTAAATTCAGAGTTAAAGGCACAAAATTTTCAAAGTGGCATCTCGATGCCTTGAATAACACCTCCTGGACCTCTGTGGCATGTAGATTTTAGTGGTGTAAAACCAGCAATGTATGGGACATCCTCTCCAGTGAAGCAATACAGCCCTGACCTGGTGCTGGAACGTTCCTGCTGAACTGACAGGGGACAGTAATGCTCGGGGGCAGCTGGGAAACACAACCCATGTCTGTCCCGCTGGGCAAACAGGACTGGACCAGCATCCTCCCCATCACTTGGTGCCTGCCCAGCAAGGTGTTCAGGGGTTAGGAGCTTTTTTTCAGCTTTGTCTCAGAAAAATAAAATGTTTCACATTTTCAGGTTTTTTTTCTTGCTACACTTTCTAGCCCTGGCTTCTTTCTTCGTCTTTGTGCCCTTTTTTGTCACAAACAGAAGTGGCAAAATATGAAAGGAAAAACATAGAAAGGAGCAGGGAAAGGTAATAAACCAAAAGGGCAAAAAACTCAACAAAACCCCTCTATTTTTCAATGTCAGATTTATTAACAATAAATCTTCTTCTCTTTATTTTAATTTACAAATTTTCAACTTGGCTGTTTCCTGTGTCTGTAAAGTTACCTTGGAAAGACTTACTTCTTGTGCTCCTAAGGGCATGTGAAACCAAACCCTGAGACTTAAAATCCTCCAAAGGACAGCACTCAGTGATGCAAAGCACAATACTATTACTTCTTATATTTGCACATCATCGTCATCTCAGTGAAACTCTAGCTGAAGGAGAGAGAGGGAAAACCACAAAGCTGACTTTATGTGGCTACCAGAGACAATTTTTTATTGCCTTTACGTGGATAACATTATTTTTTCATCAATGCTTCCAGGATACAGTGAGGGGACAGCACGACACTATTCGTGCCATTCACACAGAGTGGCAGATTTGTGGCATGAGCACAAGATTGAGTGCTGAATTATACTTTTTTTTTTGCAAGTGCTTCACTTTTTTTTTCCAATAGACGTGGACAAAGTTTTGTGTAATTTTCCAGTGACCTTGATTATGCAATTCTGTGTGACTGCTGCCCTAGACAACATCAAAGATGCCACTCTTGTTATCAGGTGGCGAGCAGCCCCAGCCAGGCGTGGGACACCCCGAGGGCACCTGGCAGTGCCAGGGGCAGATGGCCCTCCAGCCTGCATTGATTAATGAGCTTCTTCTGGGGAAGCTCTTACTGCTCCTGCTCCATTTTTTGTTGTGAGGGGGAGTTACAGGGCTGGCAGTCATAAAACACACAGAGGCATCATCAGGTAGATGATGATATACTGCAAATAAACTAGATCTATTTATTTTCCCTTCCAAATAGAGAGAGGATGGTTCCAACCCAGCAACAGCACATGCCTAACTCTAACCAGGGGCTCAATCCCCACTGAAAGGGTTAAATTCAGCCCCCTTTGAAGTCAGCATGGGCAAACCTTCATCTCAATAGGGTCAGTTCCTCCTCCCAGCGCTAAGTGCTTTGATGAATCAGCACTGCACCACCCAAACGAGGTGCAAAGCAACATCATCTCTTCCAGGGTCCCTCCCTGGGGCCAGGGTAGGGCCCTTCCACCCTTTCTCCTATAGACCATCAGGAATATCAGTGGGAAACACCACCCGCAGTAAGTCCCTGCTACTCTCTACAGCCTGGCCATGGGTAGACAGTGAAGGGCGATGACCCTGCAGAGGCAATGGGAAGAATGAAGCAGAACTAACATTCTCTGAACCCCTTTTTGCCATGGGAGTCCTTGATCTTGCTCAATAAACATCCTTGTCAGCCTCACAGGTAGAGAGGAAACCAACTACAGACCAGAATTGCAAAAATGTGGCTAACTTTGCCCCAAAAAACTCCCATCATAGCCAGATTCTCTTTCAATGTTACTGTTATTTAACCCTCCCCCGAAAAAAGATGAAAGCCAGCTACACCCAGTGTTTCAGGTGGTTGGTATTTTTGTGGTAGAACCTGGAAAACTAACCTGTGAGAGGTTTCTACCTGCTCCTTGTTGAATACTCCTCTCTTTTTGATCCCTTTTCCACAATTTATTTTCCCTGCAAGCCCGGGACAGAGGTTTTAGCAACTAGGTGATCTGTCTCCTAAGTGCTCTTGACACAGAGAGGCAAAGAGGAATGAAAATTGCCCATTTATCCCTGATTTTCAAAATTGTTTTGCATCATGTTTCCTGCTATACCGGGTAAGAATTTTCTGATCAAAGCAAGTTCTTTTCAAAGCATCTTTTTCTTTTTCATTAAAAAAAAAAAAAAGGCACAAAATTGAGTGAAAAATAAGAAGGAAGAAAAAGAAAAGATAAGCTCTGGTCAATCAAGCCCCAGGTCTCTTGTCTCCAGTTTGTGATATGTTTTATGATCTCAGACACAACAGATTGTGAGCCTGCAATGTTTGGAAATAGTAGATGATTAAACCTTCTGGCCAGGTGTAAATGCAACCTTTGTCTTCTGATGACTGTGTGAGAATTACCTTCCTTCTCAAAGTCCCCGGCTGGCCCTGCTCTCTTCACTGTTACAAACGTCCCCTGCTAGGAGCTGCAACCACAATGTGCTTCCACTTTATTTCTCATCTATCCAGGCACCAACACAATCCCTATCACTCCAATTGTCCTGAGATACAGAGAAAAAAAAAAAAAA